>MU753382.1:44462-56724 GCA_026770625.1 Nicotiana glauca | reverse complement strand
AATATAATGATATATTACCATATGAATTTTTCTCTCAATTTTAACACTTTATACAGTCCGTTTAGCATTTATTCTTATTTTTTTGTATTTAATTTTATAGACTGGTAATATATTACTATTATGGAGGATTCTTATGAAACTGATCTTATTAAACCTTCATACATATTTTTAATAAGAATTCAATAGACAAGATTGTATTAATCTTAAAATCTTAAATATTAACAAAGAAGTTATTATAATCCAAAAAAATAAGTTATTACAACTATGTCCTTTCCCTATGAGTTCTTTTGTTTAATATTTTAGCGCAATTTTGGTCTATCAATATTATATTCGTACTTTTATAATAATATAGGCTCTCCCGTTTCTAAATGAATTTGGACAATATAATGCGTTTTCAAATTAAATTAGTAATATAATTTTTTAAAGAAGTATATCTTAAAAGTAATAAGATTACGTGGCTAAAAATATGTCCATATCCCAAAAATAATTTTATTAATAAAAAATCTAACATGTTCCTAAAGGTATTAGGTTTACATGCTAGTATATAGTATTTTATATCTATGCCCGAACATAATTATATTAATGGGATTTCTAAAGGTAATTATGTGGAATTCTTAACGTGTAGTATATATTATGTCCTAAAACTAATAGGATTACAAGGCTAATGTGTAGGATTCCGATTATGTCCTTTTATTGTTAGTTATTATGTTTTAGATGATTGTTTTATTATTATATATAAAATTTCTCTCCTTAATTAAATTTTATTATTCCTTCAAATAAATAAATATTTAAACCATCATGTGCCATTATAAAAGTGAGAACCCCAAAAGTTAAAACTTAAATTAACGAAAGAACCTTCTAAATAATTGAAATGTACCTTATTTAATTATTTAATAATATTTAAATATAAGAAGGTAAATTTTGGACATTTATGAAAAGTCTTGTTAAGGAGACTCTTGGACTTTTCATAAACGAAGTGTGCTCACATTGCGTAGTGTAAATTTTATTCTTTATATATGAATTTCAGTAGTAACGAATATTGAAAAAATATCGTTTTAAAAATAAAAAGAATAAAATCTAATTTCTAAAGGTAAATCATATAGGAATAGGATTCTAACGTCTAGTATTTTGTCCTAAAACTAATAGGATTACAAGGCTAATATCTAGAATTCCGATTATGTCCTTTTATTATGAGTTATTATACTTAATATTAAAAAGTTATTTTTGTAATCCAACATTTTATTCATGCTTTTATAATAATATAGATAGATATAGAATAGATATAGATTTGGAGGCTCCTCACGTCGAGCAGCTAATGAGGCAGACGAGTATCCAACTAGAGCAAACACGTTTTTCCAGAAATTCGTTTTTGCCTCTAATAATTCCCATAGCGCAGACTCTCCCTCAAACACATCAAGTTTTTCTTCTATAAAAGAGAGTGTTTGAACAGATTGTGATGGTGATATCGAGCTAATAGAATTTCTCTTTGAAAATTTTAGCCCTTAATAATATTAAATGAGAATCTTTTTTCTGATCTGACTCGGTTACCTTTTAATCTCTCTCTTTCGCTTTCGTTAATTAAAGGTCCCCTACTAGTAGCCTATTTGGCCAAGCTTCTTGGGAAGCAAGAAGTGTTTTTTTTCCTAAAAGCACTTTTTTTTCCTAACTTGAGGTGTTTGGCCAAACTTATTTGGGAAAAAAAAGTGCTTTTGGGAAGAAGCAGAAGCAGTTTCAGAGAAACAGAAAAAAGTAGCTTCTTTCCAAAAGCAGAAACAGAAGCAGTTTTGACTTTTCTTCTTACCTTGAATACCCCTAACAAAATATAGTATATACCAAAATAACCCTTAAACCTAATACTTAGGATATTAATTTATAAATATTTTTTCTTATTTTTAGGAAAACTTTATAATATATAGTGACTTTAGGGGTGAATGCTTTTTATATTTGTTGAAGGAATTTTTATATATTTAACTTATATTAAAAGAATTAAGTACTTTTAAATTTTATTTTCATATTTTACTTAAATAAAATATTTTTTTTAATTATTGCATATAATAGCAAAATTTTGAGATTATTTATTTACTTATAATATTAATTATTAAGTAAATCTATTCATGCCCTTATTCGTAATTTGACACTTAAAAGCACTTTCTAAAAAACTTGGCCAAACATAAATTATTTCTCAAAAGTACTTTCACACTGATTAGCCAAATACAAACTGCTTCTCTCCGAAAGTACTTTTTTCAAAAGCACTTTTAAAAAAAGCACTTCTCAGAAGCCATAGGACTGACTGCTGTTTATTATTGTCGTAATGGATAACATTTATTGCGAAAGAAGAAAAAAAAATGTACACTACTCCTCTAATCTTCTGTATGACTGTATTCTTATTTCTTTCTGCTCCTCTTTTTAATTTCTTGTACTCATTCCTTTCCTTTCTTTGCTTTAAACCTTTAAACTTCGTATCTAACCAAATTTTGCAACTGGATTAGGCTGAGGGAAAGAGGGTAGTTTGCTCTGCTCATGTATTGGATATGAACGACATTGATCTCTACTCATGTAATTTAGATGGAAAAAAATGTCCTTACAAAGATCTCCTATGTTATTTTGTTATTAATCTTAGATAAAAAAAATCATATAACTAAAATAACATTTGTAATGGACTATAAAATCAAATCTCCTATGTCATGTTTATATCTCTCTTCCTTATCTGGATAAATTTTTAACAACCAATTTAAGTTATCTTACAATAACATTTAGAGGAATTTTCAGAAATCAATATTGTTTAGTGATTATTAACTTTCTATAGCTACCATATACATAATTACTTTCTATAGCTACTATTTAGTTGTTACACGAATGTATTCGTTGTATTCATGCTACCGTATTTATGAATACAGTAGCAGAATTCACCTAAAAAAATAGGGGAGTCCAGCTGTGATTCGCGCTACTGTATTCATGAATACAATAGCGGAATTCGCCTAAAAACTATGGGAGTCCAGCTGTTTAGTAACAGAAAGAAAGAGAATCAATTGGCGTGCATCACTCCTAAGTCAACTCAACAAAATCAATTTTACATAAATTTTGTTGCTATTGTGTTGTATTCCATATATTCGCACAACTGTATTTATAAATACATTGAGGTCAAAAATAGGGATTACAACTGTTTAATTATGTATTCCATGTATTCCCGCGAATGTGTTTATAAATACAATGAGGTAATCCGCCAAAAAATACAATTATACATTGTATTCATTCACCATATTCAATTCCACTGTATTCAAACAACAATAAAATCATAAAACACAGTGATATTCAGTTGTATTAAAAAAATACAGACCTTCGGAATACATAAATACAGGAGAAAAGATATTGTATTTATATAAAAACACAATGTATTTGGGTGTATTTCTAAAAAATATAATATATTTGTATCATTGTATGCAGGGGCGGATTTGTAGGCAAATTGACGGGGCACGTGAACTAATGGTCTTTCCGTCAAACTAGGTATTTTATGTATATTTTTTTGGAATTTATCTAGTATTCTCTGCTGGCACCCATGCTCCAAAGAGGCTAAATGGTGCACTTGGTTGAATGATGAGTTATTTACCTAGAGGGCTAGAGATCAAATCCCACTTAATACTTTCTTTTTTCTCCTTTTTTAGTGGTGCACCCATGTTATAAAAATCCTAGATCCGTCTCTGATTGTATGTGACTAAATAGCAAAAAAGAGAAGAAAGTTCGCCAAAGAAGATATTTTTCGGCAAAGCAAAATATTGTATACATTGTATTATAACTGAAAATGGAGACGAACAAAAACTCGACCCTCAAATCTTCTCTGGCGTAGCCACAGCCAGAAATTGATAATAGAATTAGGGCCTGGAGAGGAAAGTGGATAATAGATCTCTTATTCTCTTTGCTCGACGACAATTCTATCCAGATTTGTTCCTTTTTGCTTGAAGAGAGAGGGTAGGGGAAGACTACTTTTTGCTCTAAGAGAGAGAAAAGGAAGAGAGAGAGAAAGAACATAATTGGCATATTTCATACCTCAATAGTAGGTATAAATAAATATCTATTTTGTTATAAAATATAAAATTATAACGACCCAGCCGGTCGTTTCATGTATTACCGCATCGTTTCTCCCATTTCTGCTTCTTATTGTCTTATCCAGCTGTATCATGTATTATCGATTTGGTTGGCTCGAGTTCGGAGAGGTTTTGGTAAGGTTTGAGACACTTAGTCTCTTTTGAGAAAGCTTAAGTTGAAAAAGTCAATCGTATGTTGAGTTATATGAAATAGGGCTCGAATGTGAATTCTGATGACTCAGATAGCTTCGAGAGGTGATTTGGGACTTAGGAGCATAATCGAAATATGTTTTGGAGGTCCGGAGTAGATTTAGGCTTGAATTAGCGAATTGGAATTTTGGCGTTTTCCGGTTAATAGGTGATATTTTGATATTAGGGGTCGGAATAAAATTCCGAAAATTGCAGTAGGTCCATTGTGTCATTTAGGATGCGTGTGCAAAATTTCAGGTCATTCGGACATGGTTTGATAGACTTTTTGATCGAAAGCAGAATTTGGGAGTTTTTGGAATTCTAAGGCTTGAATCCGATGCAAATTTGGTGTTTTGGTATTTTTTTTAGCGTTCCGAAGGTTGGAACAAGTTTGAATAATGTTATGGGATATGTTGGCATATTTGGTTGGGAGCCCGAGGGCCTCGGGTGAGTTTCAGATAGTTGAACGGACCAATTCAAGTTGAAAAAGATTGCAGAAAATCTGTTGTTGGTGTTGTAGGTTTTTGACCTTCGTGTTCGTGATGGAGGTCCCACGATCGCGAAGGGTTAGGTTTTGAGGCTGTTAAGTTGGCCTTCGCATTCACGAAGGTGGTCTCGCGATCGCGAAGGGTCGGGGTCTATGGTCATCGCGTTCGCGAGGTTCTTGCTGTGTTCGCGTAGAAGAAAGTGAGCAGATGGGGTCCTGGATGGTTTGTTCTTCGCGTTCGCGAGATGGGAGTCACGTTCGCGCTGTGTTGGGAAGCCAAGCCTTCGCGTTCACATACTGGGAGTCGTGATCACGTATAAGTAAAATGGTAAATTAAAAATTTGAGCTTCGCGAACGCGAGGTGTTGACCGCGTTCGCGATGAAGTATTTTTAAAAGCTGGGCAGATGTTTAAAAGACCCTGTAACGACCCGACCGATCGTTTTGAGCCCTAGCGCGTCGTTCAACAGTCAGAGGCCATAAGCAGCTTCATTTCAGGTGTTGTGTCTTGTTCGCATGGTCGGAACATAAATCCAGGAAGATCGGAGTTAAATTTAGATGAAAATTCTCATTTGAGAAGCTTAAAGTTGAAAGAATGAACTAGGATTGGAATTTTGAGTAAACGACCTCGGAATCAGGATCTGAAGATTCCAGCAGGTTCGTATGATGATTTCGGACTTGGGCGTATGCCCAGATTGGATTTTGGATAACCCGGGAGCGTTTTGGCACCTATTGTGGAAGTTAGCATCTTAGAAGGAATTTCTTAAGTTTGGCTTGAAGTGCATTTTAGTGTTATCGATGTCCGTTTGGGATTCCGAGTCTGTGAATAGCTCCGTATGGTGATTCTGGAGTTGGGAGCGCGATCGGAAGTGAATTCGGAGGTCCGTAGGTCATTTTGAAGCTATTTGGCTAAAGATAGAAATGTGAAGGCTTTTGAGAAGTTTGACCGGAGGTTGATTTTTAGATATCGAGGTCGGAATCCGATTCCGAAAGTTGGAGTAGGTCCGTAATGTCAAATATGACTTGTGTGCAAAATTTGAGGTCAATCGGATGTGATTTGATAGGTTTAAGCATCGGAAGTAGAAGTTGAAGAGTTCAAAGTTCATAAAGCTTGGACTGGAGTTCAATTGATGATTCTGACGTTGTTTGATGTGATTTGAGGCCTCGAGAAAATCTGTAATGTGTTTTGGAACTGGTTGGTATGATTGGTTAGGGTCCCGGGGGGCCTCGGGTGAGTTCTGGGTGGTTATCGGATCAAAATTTGATTTTTGAGAAGGTTGGGGGCTGCTGCTTCTGGTATTTCCGCTTTTGTGGATTTGGGACCACAGAAGCGGCCCCGCAGAAGCGATGGAGAAGCCGCAGAAGCGGCAGGCATGGAGCAGCCCAGGCATCACAGAAGCGGCCAGGGACCGCAGAAGCAGTTCTGCTTAAGCGGCCCCCAGACCGCAGAAGCGGTCCGCTCCCCTTTAGCCCAAGCCGCAGAAGCGGCTAAAATCCGCAGAAGCAACATCCGCAGAAGCGGACAAAATGCCGCAGAAGCGGAAGCAGCTGGGGCAGTGAGGATGTTTTAAGTTCGGGGTTGAGTTCATTTCAACCCCATTTTTCTTCCATTGGAGTCGATGGGGAGCAGCTTAAGGATGCCATTTTCGTCACTTCTCATGAGGTAAGTAATTTATGCTAGCTTTGAGTTAAATACAAGGTTTATACATGGATTTAGGCATGGAAATTAGTATAAAATTGAGGTTTTGGTGGAAAATATAAAAAATCATATTCTTGGAATTTAGCCACGATTTTGAGTATGGAATTAAGAGAAAATTGTATATTTGAGTTCTTAAGGTCATGGGTGACCTTTATCTTCGAGAAATTTCGGATTCCGGGCACGTGGGCCCGAGGGCATTTTTGTCAACTTTTCATTCAGGGTTAGGAATGGTTATAAATTGGGTTGTAAAGTATAATTTAGCATATATTAATGGATTTATATTATCGTTGGCTAGTTTTGGATCATTGTGCGTTGGTTCAAGTCTTTGGAAGAATGTAAAAATGCCGGTTGTGGATCTTCGGAGCGAGGTGAGTCTCCTTTCTAATCTTATGAGGGGGAATTTACCCCATAGGTGAAGTAATTGATTATGTGCTCCTATTTGTGGGGGCTACATACGCACGAGGTGACGAGAGTCTGTGCGTAGCTACTATTATGCTATTGTCCGGGTAGTTAGGACCCAAAAGCATGTGTATGTGGATTAATTGTGAACACATTGGTAGCTTGAATTGCTTAACTCACATCGAATTAGTAAGTAAATTTCTAAAAGAATTAAACAGCATTTCTTAAATTGTTAAAGGAGAATTGGTTTTATTTGAATAAATATTCCCCGATAAGTTCTTATTTGACTGATTGAGCATGTACTTTACGTGTGCTTGCATCACATGGATGATTCGTGAGCAGGATATACGTTTAATTATGGAACGGGCCGAACGCCTCGGTGATAATAGATGCATCTACGGTTCGTGCCGCTCGACCCTCGGCAGTGCACAATTTACATTATGTTCGAGCGGGCCGTCGACCTCGGCATGATTTGCGCATGTTTATCTGTTACTTGAAAATTTGTAAATGTGGAATTGGCCCTATGTGGCTTGACATAAATTGATAAGATAATAAAGAACAGACTTTAGAAGCCCTTGTTTTATTGTTGAAGGTGTTTGCCTATTTGCTGGCTTCATAATCAGAACTTTTATACAAATCCATGATTATTCTCGCACTTATAGAATATTGCTAATTGACCTCTAGTGAGTGTCGGAATTGGCCATTTCGTCTCTACCCCTTCAGGATTAGGCGGGATACTCACTGAGTACACGTTGATTACGTACTAATACTATACTTCTGTGCATTTTTATTCCACATGTATATATACACCTCTAGCAGCCTATTGGGTGTAGCAGCATGGATGACGCTGGGACTAGGTGAGCTGCATCATTGAGGCAACCGCAGCTAGAGTAGTTCCTTCCAATGTACTGCATTTACTTTCCGCCCACTGTATTCCGGGCGGATGTTGTATTTTATTTCTCTTATCAGTATTCGCTCATGTACTTGTGACACCAGATTTCTGGGAGGGTTTACAACGGATTTGTTCTAACTGTTATTATTAAAATTTGAATTCTAGCAGTGAACTTTTATTTATAAAAATGGAAGGAAAAACCTTAGATTTTCAAAAGTATAAAAAGAGGAATTAATTGATAAGTTAGTTGGCTTGCCTAACAGAGGTGTCCGGTGCCACCACGACCCTTAGTGGATTTTGGGTCGTGACAACATGGTATCAGAGCACTAGGTTCCCATCGGTCTCACGAGTCACGAGCAAGTCTAGTAGAGTCTCGCGGATCGGTATGGAGACGTCTGTACTTATCCTCTGGAGGCTACAAGACTGTTAAGAGTACTTCCCTTCTTGATTTCCTTATCGTGTGGTTCGATTCCCTTGAGGCATATGCCTTTGATTCCTTCTCACTCAATCTTACGCGATGCGAGCGCTTGTTATAAATCGAAAATCGAAGGATTGTAATGGCACTACAAATGTGGTGCGGGATAATTTTTCCCGGTATAGTTGATTAGACCATTATAGTTGCATTTTGGAGGGATATTCTATTGTTTCAACTCAGTAACAGAACTTCTACAAACCTTGAGGCTAGGCACAGGTTTCCATGATGCTTATGAGAAATTATTCTGCAGTGTTGTTGTGATGGTGGGACGTATGCCCACGGGTCAGGAAGTGAATGAATTGAAGGGAGGTTTACTCAGTGTGTAATCAAGGGATTCGGTATTTTATTCCCGGCAGGGGAAGTCAAACGAACTGAGGATGGTCAGAAGTGGACTGGTAGAAGTAATGAAACGTGGTGGAGTTCTTCTCTCCATTGGGGTGCTGTCGTCCTAATTGGATGTACTGATCTTGTCGATGTTATAATCTGCTACAATTCACCTTTATGGCAGGATATTGTGAACTGGTATTGGAGCTACGACTGTCGGATATCGCATGGTGCAGTGGTTTAAGATTGAATTTGAATTTCTAATGTTAACGGGTCAAAAAAAGATGACCTTTGGAAAGGTTTAAAGTTAGTAACAATTGTGGGTTCAAGTGCCACGAAGGTAGATTTTATCTGAGGCAACAATTGAGCAGCAAAGTATGAGGAAGGACATGTGGGAAGTGTCAGGTGGTGCTTAAAACTTCTAGGAGGCCAAGTATGATGAGCAAGGTCGAGTGGTTAATTAAAGAGATGAGTTCCGCCAAAGTGGGAGAGTGGCGGGTGTTTCATATGGGCTTGGTAGTAGGATGACTATGCGCCTTAAAGAGAGTTTGGATTGAGTTGGGGATTTTAATGATGGGTGATTGAAGCCTGCTGGTATGATGTGAAGTACGGAATATTATGCTGTAGAAGATCGATATGGCGGAAATGAGCCGCTTGAAATGGAGAAGGGTGCAGCATAACCCTAAATTTGGAAGGGTGTTGCCGCACGTTTAATTGATGTCTGAAAGGGGAGAATGGACTTGTGCAACTGGAAGGTGAGCTCGGACTCAGGATGGGCTATGGGTGTCATAGGGAATGTACCCCGTGCAGCGGCGTGGGAAGATATCGGGAGGTGATTCCCCTAGGTGGGTTATTCCCCGTGAGCAGTTTAGCGGTCGCGTGGTTGGTGAAGCCTCTGCAAAGAATTATATTGGTTGTTCAACAAAGAGATCGATCGTGCGAATGTGGTTAATGATTCAGAATATGAAAGATAGGGATTTACAGGAAGATTCCAAGAAATTTTGATAACTTATGACAGGAGGTTATGTCAATAACGGGTAAAAAGGTCGGGCGGACTCAAGAATGGTTAAATGATGGCTTTAAGCTAAGTGGGAGAGTCCCACATCTGGTGATTGGGCTGTATGATTAACTACTTGCGTGATTTCTGGTTATTCGCATATTGATGGATTATTTCAGCTATGAGAAAAGACCATAAGTGGTAATTCCAGCAAATGAATTGTTGGAGGCATGCAATGGTTGACCTTATTGGCTCATGTCCGGACTTGGAAAAAGGTTCAGGACTTATGCCTTGTATGGATACAAGTTTCAGAGAAAGTGATTTTCGCCAGGTGCCTCGCCGAGAGAGTATTCATGTGCTATAAGTTCTATGGAGTGAGTTATGTTCGGGACCAAGCCAGAGCGGGTGGCTCTCAATAATGGTCCCAGTGAATTCAGAAGTTAAAGTGTGGTGCCCGATGATTTCGAGCCTATAAGTACAACTAAGAATCAAGCTTTGTAGCAGCTTATGAGAAGGTGCCCTCGATGTTCTATGAAATTTTGACTTGTGATGTAGCATCTGAAAGGTATGAAATAGTTCGTGGGACTTGAGACAGCCTGGTCTCGTGATTCAAGGACACTCGGGGTGAGTGTTGATGGAGTATGTTATGTGTTGAATGGAGTTAGTCTTATTTTTAAGGCAAGCAAGGAGGAATTGGAAGAAGGTAAATTGACTAGCCATAGTTGAACTGGCATATTGGGGCCAGTGATCAGTTCGGTCCGCTAGATCAAGTTACGTGTATGAATTGTGAGGTATGTGTGAGGCCTGTTGGCCGTCGTGATTGATGATTTATCAGGGGCATTCTTCTATTGTGGCTTGTTATGTGGAAGCAGATTCCGGAAGGGCTATGGTGGCTTGGACCACTACTTGCAGATTTGCACATTCTATGGTTATGGAAAATTACATGCGTATTGCTATGATTCTCCTGAAGTGAGTTAAGTGAAAGGTTCGTATATGCTAAAGTGTTAAAATATTAATGATTTCGGAGTTATGATGAAAAAAATCGTGTTCTATCGTATGTTGGCATGTTGGGTGCATTGAGTAGCATGGGAATACGAAGTGAGGATCAAGGTTGCAGTTCAGTGTTGACAAAGATGTCACGGGCTAGGATGAGCAAGGAAGGGGTTGAATGATTAGAGTAAATCAGTATTGCCTCCGCGTCACCTGAGATCGATGTGTTGTGGAAGAGGTTTTGCATCCTGGTTAAGGATTATGGGTCACTTTTTCGCGTTAGTGCGTTCAATGGTTTAGATGTGCAGACCCAGTTAATCGTTATGGTAGATTGTGGGAGTGTGTCCCATAGGAAGGTTGCACAAATGTGGCACGACGTTGATTAAAGATATAAACCGAGTATGAAGAATTATGATGAGATCGTTAAATTGATAATGGATGCCTGGAGGGCACTTGGATTCTGAGTTGTGGATTTTACTCCGGTTATGATGGTTGTCCTTGTGTGTTACGAGAGGTGGGGAATTAGTATGGACCTTTGAAAGGTCATTGGCTTAATTTGATATGATCAGGATCGACTTGAGGTTGGTGGATGGATTTAAATGTGAATTTGGGCTTTATAGCAGGCCAATTGTGTTCATTTCAGTAATACGCTCCTTATGGAGTAGTCAGGGTGTCATCTCATTGTCAGATATCTCATGAAGTGATACATTGCGCCGTGTGAGTCGTGAGACGGCCTGAGAAATTATGTATGTGTTGAGGACCCGCGTCGGAATGTCGCATTATGAGCAAGATGGCTCTCGAGATTCAAACTGTATATCGCACCTCAGTTGTGCCCGACTTTTGTAGCTTATCGCTCTATGTGTCCCCTCAGGGATGGAATTGTGCACTTAGCGTGATTGTGACCTAGATTCGGTATTTTATCGCAATGAGCAAATTAGATCTATATGTATCTCCTTATGTGAGTTCTACGTGTGGACCGGGTGGCAAGCCGCCATGGTTATATTGTGAGGATCGGGTGGCACACCGCCATGGTAATACTGTGAGGATCGGGTGGCACGTCGCCATGGTTATACTGTGTGGATCGAGTTGCACACCGCAACAGTGTGATGATGAGTGTAGCTTTCTATATGCTAATTTTGTATGTTCCGCTTCCTAATTTCTAAGGAAAGTCCATAGTAGTGCGGGAGTTAGGTAATTCCTTCCGGAGTTCGATTTCCTGTTTGTGTTGTGTTCGGATTGGTGGCCTATTGGAACATTGTGGCGTCATATGAGACTTTTGATCGCATTCGGAGTGGCTTATTGCCTGAGCAGTTCGTACTGGGTGATATGAGACTGTGGGATTTAGGATCAGTGCAATCTGATTATATGAAGTATATTAAGGAGCGAAGATCATTATTTGGTTCAGAATGTGGTAATGTTTCTTGTTAGAGGTATAGACTCGATGGTTGGTTGACTCGGCAGTTGATCATGAATTTCGGCATCTCATCCGTCGTGAAGGTATTGTAATAGTTAGAGTAAGACCTATGTAGGTCATGAGGTGCAATGGGAGCATCGGATTCATGGAATTTTAATTAATTCAAACGGAAATGATTGTGGTCCTATGAGTAAAGTGATGCAAAATGTGAATTCAGTACAGTTATGCAGTCATGTTTGAGTACAACATATAGTGATTGATACGGTGATCGTATGTTGGAAACAGGCCTGGCATAGAATTCCGAATGTTGGAATTG
>MU753382.1:16438-41957 GCA_026770625.1 Nicotiana glauca | reverse complement strand
TTGGGGTTTTGGTGAAAAACCTAGAAAATCATATTCTTGGAATTTAGCCACGATTTTGAGTATGGAATTAAGAGAAAATTGTATATTTGAGTTCCTAAGGTCATGGGTGACCTTTATCCTCGAGAAATTTTGGATTCCGGGCACGTGGGCCCGAGGACATTTTTGTCAACTTTTTGTACGGGGTTAGGAATGGTTATAAATTGGGTTGTAAAGTATAATTTAGCATATATTAATGTATTTATATTATCGTTGGCTAGTTTTGGAGCATTGTGCGTTGGTACAAGTCTTCGAAAGAATGAAGAATGCCGGTTGTGGATCTTCGGAGTTAGGTGAGTCTCCTTTCTAATCTTGTGAGGGGGAATTTACCCCCTAGGTGAAGTAATTGATTATGTGCTCCTATTTGTGGGGGCTATGTACGCACGAGGTGACGAGAGTCCGTGCGTAGCTACTATTATGCTATTTTCCGGGTAGTTAGGACCCAAAAGCATATGTACGTGGATTAATTGTGAACACATTGGTAGCTTGAATTGCTTAAGTCACATCGAATTAGTAAGTAAATTTCTAAAAGAAATAAACTTCATTTCTTAAATTGTTAAAGGAGAATTGGTTTTATTTGAATAAATATTCCCCGATAAGTTCTTATTTGACTGATTGAGCATGTATTTTATGTGTGCCTGCGTCGCATGGATGATTCGCGAGCAGGATATGTGTTTAATTATGGAACGGGCCGAACGCCTCGATGATAATAGATGCATCTATGGTTCGTGCCGCTCGACCCTCGGCAATGCACACTTTACATTCTGTTGGAGCGAACCGTCGACCTCGGCATGATTTGCGCATATTTATCTGTTACTTGGAAATTTGTAAATGTGGAATTGGCCCTATGTGGCTTGACATAAATTGATAAGATAATAAATAACAGACTTTAGAAGCCCTTGATTTAGTGTTGAAGGTGTTTGCCTGTTTGCTGGCTTCACAATCAGAACTTTTATACAAATCCATGATTATTCTCGCACTTATAGAATATTGTTAATTGACCTCTAGTGAGTGTCGAAGTTGGCCATCTCATCTCTACCCCTTCGGGATTAGGCGGGATACTCACTGAGTACACGTTGATTACGCACTCATACTACACTTCGGTGCATTTTGGTTGCACAGGTATAAATACACCTCTAGCATCCTATTGGGTGTAGCAGCATGGATGACGCCGGGATAGGTGAGCTGCATCATTGAGGCGACCGCAGCTAGAGTAGTTCCTTCCAATGTACTGTATTTACTTTCCGCCCACTGTATTTCGGGCGGATGTTGTATTTTATTTCTCTTATCAATAGTCGCTCATGTACTTGTGACACCGGGTTTCTGGGAGAGTTTATAACGGATTTGTTCTAACTGTTATTATTTAAATTTGAATTCTAGTAGTGAACTTTTATTTATAAAAATGAAAGGAAAAACGTTAGATTTTCAAAAGTATTAAATGAGGAATTAATTGATAAGTTAGTTGGCTGGCCTGACAAAGGTATCCGGTGCTATCACGACCCTTAGTAGATTTTGGGTCGTGACAGACCCATTCCGCGACTTTTAGCCTAAGTTTCACCATTTTGAGCGATTTTGAAGATTTTTGAAAAGGATTTAAGTGGGAATCAAGAAGGAATACGTGGAGGTAAGATTTATGGACTTAATACTCAATCCTAATGTGATTTCTACCTAATTAATTGTGGAAATTATGGAAAATAAGCTTGTGTAGACATGTAATTTTTTACCCTCCCCAGGATTTTACATATTTTAGCATTTAAATATTTAGTTTAGGCCTAATATCATTATTTTAACTATTTTTGACTCTTTTACTTTATTTTTATCATAAAATTAAAAAATAAAAAAATTAATTAAGGTATTAGGTATTTTTAGAAAAATATTATTTTTAACCTATTTTTATTTTTTGTATAATCCTTAGAAATATCAAAAATAGTTTCATGTCATAATATAGTTGTTTTAGTTAATTAGGATTAATTTTACATTTTTATGGTATTATTTTAGAAAAGAAATTAATATTTTTAGCCAAATTACAAGAATTATGGAATTAAAAGCCAAATTTATAACCCAATTCACGAAGCCCAATCTCCTTGGCCCAATTAACCCTTCCCTAACCTTAAAGACCCATCAACAGATCTTCTTCTTAATATACACAAGACCAAAAACCCTGATCCCCTTAACCAACGAGCCGCTCCCCTCTTACCACATAGCCGCCGATCCACCTCCGGCCATCTTACCAAAAATTCAACCACCTCCATACACTAACGAACGATGCTTGTTTCTCCATCTCCATCTCCATCCGAACATTACTAACCAAACAACTCCCCAACTTCTCCATGCCAAAGCTGCCCGATCGTCGCTGTCCTCCATAGCTAGCGACTTCACCCCACAGACCTAAGACATGATAGGGTCATTGCCACCTTCATTTTCACCAAGAAATAGAGTAGAGAACGGACAACTCAGAGCCACCCGCCTTCTCCTTCATGCCAAACAACCACCCTCATCCATCTGACTCACGCCTAAAAACACACACGCGCAGCAGCCGACACCATCTCTTCCCACCTCTCTTCACCACGCCCGCCACTACCAAAATCAACCTAAAACTCAGCCAACTTCGGATCCTAAAATAGTGAGCCTTGTCAACTCTAACCAATTTAAGTATCAATTACCAAAGAAGTTGGTGTACTGAGTCTAGTCACAATCAGATTCCGGCCAATGAGTCATTTCCTCCAGTTGGGTTTCTGATTTCCATCTTTTCTCGGTTGATTTCCATTTAGCTTTTACATATATAAAAAAATTTACTTTACATCTTAGAGATAGTTTCAGAGATTAGAAATTTTTGGGTTTTTCATTCAATTTTCAATTGTCTTCAATTCCAAATATTATTAAAAAAAGAAAAAAAAAATCAATGATCTCCCAATGTCGAATTTCACTGTGATTATGGGGTTCGTTTGAGTATCAGATTCAAGTTTGGAATCCAGAGCTTTTCTGGTCGCCGTTTGTGAGTCCCCCGTGCCGATTCAAATTTCGTTTGCGGTTCGTCATATTTCAGAGTTTAAATTAACCTCATAATTAATATTCTGATTCATTTGGAGGTTCGTTTCTCATTTCCTATGCTCTGTTTTGCTTAAATATCAAGATCTCATTATTTCATTTGCTGACTATTGTTTGTATGTTATTTAGCTTGATCTATTTGGATGGGTCTTGATTGTTAAAAATAAATTTTGACCCCATGTTTCATTGATTTATTAAGAGGGATTAATTTAGCATATCTAAGTAGATTGGCTGGATTCTTCGTTGTTTTGAATATGGGGAATTTGGACACCTAGAATGGAAAAATTGAATTTATCATGTTAATTGTTTTACTTTACTTGCTCGAGCCACTAGTAGTATGTTTTAGGCCGACTACACTTGGGTAGGCAAGCCTTAGAAATTTTTGTTAGTTTCGAGGCGAGAGGTCGTTCCCTTAGTTAAATTTATCTGGGGAATGCCCCGAAGGATTTATATATATTTTTATCTAGAGTATGCCCCGAAGTATTTGTATTTGGAGGCCGAAAGTAGAACTCGTAGTATTTTATTTTTATTTTTTCTTTTATTAGGTGGGGACGACCTCGAGCCTCGTGTGTGTTTATTTTTACCTCAATCTAAATATTCTAAAAGCCAACTAGATCGAGTACGCAACCGTGATTTTCACGGGACTTGGGGAGTGCCTAACACCTTCTCCCCGAGTCAAATGACCCCCTTACCCAAATCTCTGGTGCAGACTTGGTTTTGGAGTCCAAAGTATTTAAAAAGGAAAAATTATTTTTATAAAACGGTGACCTGACACACCAAAATCAATGTCAGGTGGCGACTCTGAAAAATCCTTTTGAACAAATCTTTTTGTCACTTTATAATTGAAAACCCTTTGAACTTTACAAAATATTTTTCTTTTTTAAGAGGGTTAGTGAAGTTGGTAAAAAAAGGGTGTGACAACCTGAAAATTTGAAGTTAGGGCTTGGGAATTTGAGACGCCAATTGTGGTCGGATTTTGAAGTATTTGATATGCATGAACTCGTGGGAAGATAAGGTTTCCATTAATGTTAATTTTGTCTAATTTTGAGACGTGGGCCCGGGGGTCGGGTTTGATTAGTTTTAGGATTCGTGTCGTAATTTGATTATTTTTGTATGGGCTTCATTCTTTTAGAATATTTTAACATCATGATTCTAATTTTGGTTAGATTCGATGCGAGTTGAGGCCGAGACGAGAGGCAGGGGAATCACGGGCTAGAGTTTGGACCGGTTATAGGTAAGTGATAATTGTAAATGTTATCCTGAGGATATGAAACCCCAGAATTCACATCGTTGTGCTATTTTAAAGTGACACACATGCTGGATGACGTGCGTGGGGTCGTGCACCATTGGAGATTGTGACTTAGTCCGTTCCGTATGACTGTTTAATTGCATATTTGATTGAAAACTGTTTTCTATCGTCATGTTTTAGGCTCAATGCCATATTTGGGTCTCGTGCCAGGATTTTTACTGCTATTCCTCACTATTTTGATTTAGTATTTGTATTCTGTCATGCTATATTCTACTATTTTCACAACTCAACCATCTTTACTCGTTTTTTATATTTTAAATTATATTTTTGGGCTGAGCATCATGTTTTACTGTTGCCCATGTAGCTTGTGAGATTCCGACTGATTAAGGGCGAGGGCCTATGTTGTGAGGATAATATGGGATCGGGCTGCGCGCCGCCACATATGGTACTGATTGCGATATATGAGAGGCCGAGGTCCAGATTTATTATGCCACGAGGTGGCTTGTGACTGATACGAGGCTGAGAGACTGTTGATCATGCCACGAGATGGCTTATTACTGCACTTGGGCCGTAAAGGGCCACTCCCGGAGTCTGTACATCCCCAGTGAGCGCGGGTACCCAGTTTGTGATGTGATATAGTCCATGGGGCTGATGTTTCTCCATGTTGTTGCCCGAGGGGCTAATATGAGTGATTTTAAGATAGCCCGAGGGGCTGGTTCTATTGGTATATTGCCCGAGGGGATATTTTGTGTTTCTACATTTTATAGTTGTTTTCATTCACTTGTTTGAACTGCTAAAAGATGTTTTAAAAATGATTTTACTGAACTAAGAAGTTTTTAAGAGTTCTTACTGTTTACTGTATTGTGTTGCTTTTACACTGCCTCGTTGTAACTTTTTGCTATGTATTTATGTGTTTTCTTATCACTCAAATGCCTTTACTTTTCTTACTTACGGAGTTGGCGTACTCACATTACTCCCTACACCTCTGTGTGTAGATTCGGGAGTCTCAGGTCACGCTAGCGAGGATTGATTTGCTTCCAGCAGGTTGTTTGGAGTTGACTAGGTAGCTGCTCGACGTTCGCAGCCTAGTGCTTCTCCTTCCTACTTTTATTTTGTTTGTCCTAGTTTCGTAATAGACTATGTTGTCTTTTCATACTTTTAGACAGATTTTAGATGCTCATGACTGGTGACACCCCGATGTCAGGCTGTGTTTTGTTTCCTCATTTTCTTTTAGTTCATTTTGTTTTGGGATTTATCATTTATTAATGACTGCTTATGAATTATTATAAATGTTAACTGGTTTTGGGGGTTTGTGTCGGCTGGCCCTGTTTCACAAAAGGCATCATCACGATCGGTTCTGGTTTGGGGTCGTGACAAAAATATAACTATAGATAAAAATATTTTAAAATAGTTTTGGTTTATAATAAATAGGGTGTAATAGTTTGCTATAGGAGATAAAATTTCCTAAAATCTATAGCCACAGACCAAAAAGCATAACTTTCAGTTCACTATTAAATCTTATGTAATAAGGGGCGAAACTAGTTAGTGTGAAAAGTGTGGGATAATGCTGATGGGAAATTAAAAATAGTGCGTTTAATATTCCAAAGGATTTGAGCAATAATAAAGGAACATCAAACAATAAATGACATTTATGTAAATAAGGAGAATATTTCACCCAATATTGAATGAGGTGGATGATTCTTCTTTCTGACATTGTTGAATGATAAACAAATACTAGAATATTGGAACTATTCTCGAATTTGGTGGAAAAATATGAAATAATGGATGATAGAATTTTAGTAAAAAGGTAAAGTTTGTATCTTTTCTAGAGAGAGTCTTCTTCTCAAAAAATGTTCTTATCAAAATGAATATTACATGCCTTACCCCCTTATCTCCTTTTCTATTTATATGGGACATATCCCTAATCAACCCTAATAGTATGAGTACAGAGAATATTCAATGGAATATTCTCTTTTGTATTTTATTACAAAAACTAGCCGTTAGTGATCTGTCCTTGGTGCTCGACCTAAATCATCGTTAACTGCCCGGCTACGAGTCCTACTGTTTACTAGTCGACCTCAGCCGCATTATTTTCCTTAATTCTACATTATGCTGAATTCGCTTAGGGCAGATTTTGACCTATACAGTTAGTCCCTCTGATTATTGAGGCCGACCATAGGTGACCTCAATGAGCGGAGTCTGTTAGTTGTGGTTGAAAAGTTTAGGCAAGCAGGTTGAGCGGTAGCATTTCAAACAAGGTAGCAACGTGGCCTTTCGTGAGCCGCAACCTAAGGTCACGTCGATTCAAAGTAACATCATGACATCATGCATCATTATTATGCATTTTACCGATGCCTTGGATTGTTTCCCGTGCCTCTGTCGTTTCGATACATGAGCTGGCTAATGACTGGTTGCTTTCTCGATATTGATACCTGAATTCTTATAAATAAGGATATGAAACCCTTTTCCTTAATCTTTGTAATCTAAATATTGAATCCCTGTATCTTCTTCTTCATTCTTCATTCAATGTTCTTGCCCTCTTGACCTTACTTTTGTGTTATTGTTTTCACTGATTTTGGTGACTCCTGCTACTCACGACTTTTCTGTTCTTACATCTTCTCTATACATAAACAAATATGGTTAATGTGTCTTCTAGTTCTGGGGGGAGGGGGGTACCTTACCCTGTTCCTTTGGCAGTGCGCATGCCTCCCATGACGATAGTTTTTCAATTGCTGTTAAAGATGAGAACCTTTCTACGGTGGAGGAGATAATCCCTCATAGTGAAAAAGATATATCCGATTTTTTGAAGGTGTCTGAAGATGACCCTGAGTCCTTGGAGTCGTTGATGAAAGAGGTCGCCCTTGCCGAGTTTAGGGAAAAATTCAAAATTCTTGCTCATATCGACCTAATTCCAGCTGGGCACAATGTGGTACAAGTACACCGCCCTGGGTATTGCGCTTTCTATGCATATCCCTTCCACGTTGGCTGCTCCTTTCCTATTCTCCCATTGGTTGAGGAATTTCTCCGTTTTTACGGCATTTGCCCGACCAAAATTTCTCCATATACTTACAAACTTATCCACATGCTTATGAAGTATGCAGAATTAGTTGGGGTTGGGGTGTTACTTCACCACTTAATGCATCTCTTCGCCCTTAGCTTTCATAGGGGGACGATGCTATATCTTCGCCACTGGGGAAGCAATTGTTTAGTGGTGAAGATGGACGGCAAAGCAAATCGTCAATTTAGGCTCAATTACTTCTAGTCAAAACTGAGGACGCAATGGTCAATGCAAGCAGGTTCCCCGAGGTTTGGAACTATGCCTGTAAGCATATCTCTCCCATTTTCTTCTTTTTTTAATATTAAGTGTTGGTTTCGCTAATTTTAGTCGTACTGACATTTTGTTCTCGCATCGTGTAGCCGAGACCGCACCCCCTTCTTTGGTCGAAGACATTCACAATTGGGTTAGTCAGATCCTCCCTTATACAATGGGGATTCGCAAATGGCCGTCCTTCCTTATGAAGTTCAGGCCCGCGCCTTCTATGACCTGTGAGTTTGCCCATTTAAATCTATATTTCCATGGCCTTCCGGTTGCTTGCTTCTTATTATTTTGTGGGACCAACCATTTAACCTTCTTTTTTTATTTAGCCCAGGGATCCTCGATAAGGCTGAGGTCCCCTTCTCCTACGTTTCGCAAGAGTATTACTACAACGGAGTTTGCTATGCTGTGATTGTGGTCAGGCCTGCATCACTGTACACTCCCATTCTTCGTCCTATTGCAGCTAGGTCGGCTCAATCATCGACTACATCAGCACCAGAAACTCCATCCTCTCCCTTGCTTCATTTAATAGATGAAGAGTCATCACCGAGCGAGGAGGGTTTGATCTCTCCTAAAAGGAGGTCGGTGGATATCGGGGATGGGACAATCTAAGCCGTAGATTCTACAAGGGGTGATCACGAGCCAGACACCGTCATGCTTGAAGGTGATGTAGATCTTCCATCTGAAGTCACGCTATCAGCGGGGACCATGGAAGGCATACCTTTCCATGATACCGAGGTTAGAGTTGGTGGGCCACCTATGGAAGTTGCGGGTACTGTGCTTTGAGATGAGCCATCGTATTCGAGGCTGGCTGACATTCCCACCTCATTCACTGATGGGAGAGATAAGGGTGTTGTTGAAGATGGCTACGATACAGGCTCCGATCCTGACGTTGATGAGGTGCGGATGCTGAGCGATGGGTTTACACGGGTTGAAGTAAGGTTGGAAGGGTCCACTCGTACCATTGTGGTCCCTATAGATCAGGACCTACTGGTGAACATAGAGGATATGGTCCCTTTCTTAGGTCCCCTCTGCTCCAACGTGGAAAGAAAAAATCTCAAGGAGCTGAATGATGCTGCCCTGTCGAGGGGTATAGCCGGCCTCACCCTGAGGGTAAGCTTTTCCGACCTTTTCAATTTTTGTGCTTCGTGCTCCATTCTTACTTTTTGTTTGACTTTGGTTTTCTTCCTTTCTCTCTGTTTCTTTTTAGACCATTACTCTAGAGATCGAGAGTGCCCATCGAGAGGAGAGGCGCAAAACCATAATCCGAAAGATAGAACGGAAGTATCGTGAATACAACAACAAGCACCGTGAGATCTGTAGGGTGTTTGGCGAGAGTAGCAACTTTCAGGAAATCTGACACGAGCTGAAATAGAAAGATGACGAGTTAATGATAGTCATCGGCAAGTGCAGCGTCCTTGAAGGGGAGTTGGGGGACAAAGAATAAGAGCTCAAGGTGAGCAAGGGAGTTGGAGCCCAATGTTCAAATCTTCAGGCCCAAGTGGTCTCGTTGCGGGTCGAGCTCAAAGAATGTCTAATCAAGGTGGATACTCTGAATGGCGAGGTCACTGAGAAGATAATGGACTTAGAAAGAATGAATTGGCTCAGTTGGCAGCTTCGACGAAAGTGGAGGCTTTGGAGGCCGTAATGCGTGTTCTTTGATCTTAGCGGAAGAGTTATTTGGAGATGGCCAAGCGTAGAGTAAAGAGGATCGATGAGCGGATAAGGGATCTAGAGAAAGAGGTTTCGATCTTTGGTGACCAATTTGTCATTCTCGAGGCTGATAAGGCACAAGTATTAGCTTAGCCATCCTCTTCTCACACTTCTGCTTTTCCTGGTATTCAGTGGGATTCGTGTGAGAGGTTGATTCACGCCGAGGCCCAACTATATATACTTAGAGATTTGATGATAGAGGGGAAAGTTTCTGAGGCCGACTTTGAGGATGCTCGTGCTAAGGCACGTAAACCTCGGGTTGCTTGTGGCTATGACCATGCTACACCAGAGGCTGGTGATGACGAGGAGGATGTGGGTGTCGATTAGATTGAATAGGACGCTTGGTCTGAGGCTGAGTATCCTGATAGCGGAGAGACGGGTGGAGATGGCGAGACTGGGTTAGGCGGCGAGTAGTTGTTTTTGTTCCTTTTTGCTTGTAAACTTTGTACATATTTTTTTGGGCATCTTTCTAGCCTTTGTAAAGAATATATTTTGAGTATGAAATGCCGTTTTCATTTCTCTTACCTGTCTCTTTTCTTTCTATTCGGGTTTGTATGCCTCTTTCTTTTGTTTTGCCGTTTGGTCGCTTTAGTTGTAAAAACTTGGTTCATGTGTGTTGAACGAGGTCAAAATAGAACTCAATTTTGATCATGGCCGAGGGTCAGTAGGTGTAAATTTGAACGAGATCGAATATAACCTGTGCTTAGTTAATTATGGTCGAGGGATGAATAGGCGTTAATTCAAATAAGGTCGAATGTAACTTTTGTTTAGTTATGGTCGGGGGCCGAGTAGGTATTGATACAATGTTTCTTTGGCTGTGTGACAAAAATATGGGCAAACTTCATGCATTTATTCTTATGTTCATATATTTTGGTGGAATTTATATATTTTCTGGGCTGGCATTCCAGTCCCAATCTACTTAGTCTCTTCATTGGTCGACCTGGAGAAGTATTGAGACGTTGTGAAATGAACTGAACATCCGTTCGCACTTGAACTCTAAGTGTCCCTCTTGTCGCCTCATTAAAAACCTCCTCGAGAAAACATAATTAGGACAAAACTCAAGTGAGGGGAAAAGAGTATGACTTGGAGAACGCTCTTTCTTAAAAGTTGAAGTACTTGAGGTGGGCAACATTCTAGTTGTTTGGTAGTATTTTTCCTTCCATTATTTCTAGTCGGAATGAACCTATGTTTGTTGTTGCCGTGACTTTGTATGGGTCCTCCCAGTTTGTTCCCAGTTTTCCTTCCTTCGGGTCTTTGCATACTTGTGTTTTGGCTTTGAGCACGTAGTCCCTGACTTTGAGTGGTCTGACCTTTGACTTTTTGTTATATAGAGTTCTACCTGTTGCTTTTGGGCGATCATCCTTAAGTAGGCCATATCTCTCCATTCTTCAGCTTCGTCGAGCTCTTGCCTTCTGCTTTTGTTATTCCCCAGACCGCTCTTATGGGAATATCTCAAACCGAGCTCTTAGACTTTGACTGGTATTACTGCATTAGTCCCATAGACTAATGAGTAGAGCGTCTCTCCCGTGTTCGTCTTCGGCATTGTTCGGTAGGCCCAAAGTACTTATGGTAGTAACTCCAGCCATAATCCCTTGGTGTCCTCGAGCTTTTTCTTCATGTTATTAGAGGATTCCGCTTGCCCGTTTCCCATGGGGTGATACAATGTTGAGAGTATTCTTTTGATATGCCACTTCTCAAAAAATTTGGCGACCTTTTTGCTGTAAATTGGGGTCCATTTTCTCTATTGATATCTTTGGGGAGGCCGAATCGACACACAATGTTTTTCCATATAAAGGTGATCACTTCCAGTTTGCGTATTTGGCCGAATGCTCCTGCTTCTACCCATTTTAAAAAATAGTTAGTTAAAACCAAAAGAAATCATACGTTACCTCTCCCCGCATGGAGGGGCCAACGATGTCCATTCCCCATTTGATGAACAGTCAAGGGGAAGTGATTGAGTGGAGGTGCTCGCCCACTTGGTGGATCATTGGGGAGTATTTTTGGTATTGCTCATGGTGGGACAGTAGTATCCTGCCTGTATGAGACATCTTACCAGAGCTCGATTGCCAAAATGAGCTCCGCATTGGCCCTCGTTGGCTTCTTCAAGGACGCACCGTATCTGATTTGGGCCTAAGAATTTTGCCAGGGGCCTCCATACGTCCTTTTGTATAGGTCGTTATGAATGATCTTGTACCTGGCTGCTTGTATCCGAAGCTTCTCTGCTTCTTTTTTATCATCTGTGAGTACACCATCCTACAAGTATGTACAATACTGTTGCACCAATCCCAAGTTAGATTTATGATCCTTACCTCAATTTGATCTATTGATGAGTGGAGGAGAGTGGAAATGTTTCTTTCTCAGGTGATATTTTTGGTGGCTGCTGCTAATTTAGAAAGGCCGTCTGCTTCGATGTTTTGTGCTCGAGGAATCTGGTCGAGCTGACATTCATCAAACTTGGGCAGTAGTTTACTGATCTTGGTCTGGTGTTTTTGCAACCTTTTCTCATTGATCTAGAAAGTCCATGTGACTTGGTTGATGACGAGTTGAGAATCACAATGTAGTCTGAACCGTGTCACCCCGTATTTGAGTTGTAGCCTTAATTCTGCAATCATGGCCTCATACTCGGCCTCGTTGTTAGTCATGTTTGGGCACCTTATGGACTGGTAAATCACTTCGCCTGTTGGGACTTTGAGTACGTGTCCCAGTCCGGACCTTGACGCGTTAGAAGCACCGTCGATGTACAAAAACCATAAATCTTGTGTTTGGGGAGAAGCATGGGCAACTTTTTTTTTGACTTTGGGCATTATTTTAGAGTTGAAGTCGGTGACGAAGTCAGCAAAGACTTGTGACTTTATCGCCATTCGTGGTTGATATGTGATATCATGCTCGCTTAATTCTATGGAACATTTGGCTAACTTACCCGATAGCTCGAGTTTATGCAAAATACTTTTCAAGGGAAAAGTTATGAGTATGGGGATGGGGTAGCACTAGAAGTAGGCTAACCTTTCGTGAAGTTACGACCAAGGCCAAGGCCGATTTTTGGAGGTGGGGGTACCTCATCTCGATGTTAACAAATGTTTTGCTAATTTAGTAGATGGGATATTGCATACCTTTATCTTCTCGGACCAGGACCGCGCTCACCGCTACTTCGGATACGGCAAGGTAGACGATGAGGCGCTCCCTAGGTTCTAATTTGGAAATCAACGACGGTGATGACAAGAATGACTTTAACTCCTTCATGGATTGGGCGCACTCGGGAACCTATTTTTTAGTGGTTAGGTGCTCTGGTATTCCTTCTATGACTTTATTTGGTTGGGGTTGACCTCGATGCCTCGCTGTGACACTAGGATACCCAAGAATTTTCCCGAGGTCACGCCGAATGAACACTTTTTGGGGTTTAGTTTCATTCTATATCTCCTGAATATGTCGAAGGCTTCTTTCAAGTGGTCGATGTGATCTTCTCTCCTCTTGGATTTGACCAGTGATAAGTCGGGTTCTAACATGTTTTATGCCTCTACTTGCCTATGCTTTGGTTATAAACTGCTACAAAATAACCCCAAAATTCTCACAAGTTGTGCTTGATTGCAAGTTTGATCGACAAAATGACAAATGTCAAAGATCGGCTCAAAAAAGAGTGAAACATGCTGAAGTGTCAAAGACTAAGTGAATTGAGGAAAAGAGTACCTAGTGTGGACTGCACAAAAGCGAATGCGGCCGCACTATAAAGTTCAGAGAGTTGTCATATTCAAGTTGGAGGTAACGCGGGCGCGGTACACTTCTGCGCGGTCCGCGGTCAGGCTCCGCGGCCGCGCTTCTCTTTTGAGCAGTTCGCGGAGCAGAGATTCAGAGAGTTAACATTTTGATAATTTCAAGCAATGCAGTCTCGCTCCTTTATGTGCGGTCGAGCCAACTTCCACCGCGGCCGTGGTGCACTTCCACGCGGTCTGTGGTCCTTAACTTCAGAGAAGTAGAAACCAGAAGTCCAAGAGCCAGTGCGGCCACGGTCCTTTTTGCGCAGTCCGCACTGACCCCGGAGGGGTATTTTTGTCCAATTTTTCCAGCCTAGTATAAATAGAACATTTTACCATTTTTAGGTCAAGTTTGATATTCGGAACGCAATTGAGCTCGTGAGAATTGTAGCCATTTTCGGCACTTTTGCTCTTTATTATTGTAGTTTCTTCTTAGTAATTAATTAATATGTTTAGTTCTTCATCTGTTTCTTCAATTTATGTACCTATGTGTCGAAATTGAAGTTATCTCATTAGCGGTAATGATACTGTTAATAAAATATGCATACAATAGCGAGCGCTTAAAGTATAAATGAAAGGAATGGAACAAAGTGTCGCTTCGGGAAACATGGGTATTGAAAATCTTAAAAACCCGTAGGTTCCCAATTNAGTAAGCAATGATCTTCTTAAGATCGATCTGCCTTAAAGTGGTCGAGGAAGTATATATTATAGCAATCGCGCTTAAAGTATAAATGAAAGGAGTGGAACAAAGTGTCGCTTCGGGAAACATGGGTATTGAAAATCTTAAAAACCCGTAGGTTCCCAATTTTAAAGCAATTCCTGCCAAGATGACGGATCCTACCGTAGGTGCCTCTACATGAGCTTCGGGTAACCAAATATGAACTGGTACCATAGGCACTTTGACGGCGTCGAGCAAGAAGACCTACTAAATAGGAGGAAAAGGTGCTATCCCAATAGGTTCCGGATCGGATCGAGAAATCGTTACGGCTATAAACACTTTTTTGTTCCTATTAACAAAACATCCCCTTTTTCTTCGCTCTTCCGGAACCGGTGCAGAAATAGGTGCTTTTTCTACGTTGTTTACCTTAGTTACTGGGGGGTTTCGGGGAAAACCTATGTGGGGCACCTTTTGGGTGTGGGATGCTCGTTTAACCTATGTATTCATCTTGTTCCTTATTTACCTGGGTGCACTGCATTTTCAAAAGTCATAGAGCATGTCCCAAGAAAAAAAATAGACAAGCAGATGCCCTTGCAAGACGCTCAAGATCTATAGCTGCTTGGCTTGGTTGGAATGCTTGCCTTGGTGCAGAAAGGCCAGGCTTTGAAAATAGTTACTCTACCCTACGTCGAGCAAGAGTTTGCTTCCTTTCCCTAAAGAGTACTTTCATATGCATAACCTGTTCTTTCCTATGGCTAAGCCGTGGAATCCTATGGACGTGGTGGTTTTTAGAAAGCGTGAAGACAGAAGACGTCGTAGGGAACCCCCATGTTACAACTTCCGTACCAATTCGGTCGATCCAGAATGGATCGGTTAAACATTCCATTAGGGAGCCTGGTCTTGACTCTTCTGCGTGGTATTCATTCTCGTTCGGCTCTTGGAATCACATCCAGCAGTGGTTGGAACAGCTTGCAAAATCCAACCAATTCACCTACTTCATAGCATGAGTAGCTAAACTCATTAGCTAGGGTTGTGGCTCAACCCTAGTGTGGGTAATTGATAGGTGTTGCCATCTAGGGTTAGATTGATATTGGGTATTAGCTATTTGGGTTGATTTTATGTTTTAATTTCGAATTTGTGGTTGCAAACATATATTCAAGCTTAATGGGTTTGACTCTTCTTGAGAAATAGAGTTTATGACCCCAAAATTGACCCAACAAGGAATTGGGATGGACTCATGAGAAATGATAGTCCCAATTAACGGGTTAAATCTCGATAGAGTAATCACCCTACTTGAACCCTAGTTGCTTGATCAAGTTGGCCTACCCAATTGGTCTCGAGAGAGTCAAATGGGCAAAATCACTCTCTCAACCGAGAGGTGTGAGAGTGGGTACAATTGTGCAATGGTTATAGCATAAGCCCCAAATATATCAATCTATACTTAGTAACTTCTACCTGTCGATTAACCACCTAGATAGTGTCACGACCCTAGTGCCTTTCTCTATATTAAATACAACTTAGCAATATTCTCGTAGCATAATTTTGTTTTAATCATTAGCTTTATAATAGTAGTTATAAAAAAATCAAAAATCAACAATGTTTGAAGTGACATTAGGAGTACAAACACATCTCTAGACTAGACAGAAAATCCAACTCCACTACTAGCTCCTTGAGGAAATTGATCCCGACCTCTATTCTTGTAAAAGCTATTACAACCCGCTCTTCCTACCTTGGTGTATCGTTGAGTTGGCAGCGATCACTTTTTTGGCGCCGTTGCTAGGGAGCTTACGGTGTTGACTATCTGTTTAGCTAGTTTTGTGTTTTTCTTCTCTTTCCTTCTTGTTTACTAATTTTGTTTGTGTCGATCAATCAGGTACAAATGGCTCTCAATTCAAATGACCCTCTCGGTAATGTGATTGCGGGGGAGGATGTAGAGGATCTAGAAAAAGATGAGGTCTTACCTCAAGCTCAAATGAGAGGTATAAATGCCAATGCAAATGCTAATCCGAATGAGAATATTCCAGACCCTCCTCTACCACCACCGAGAGTGGTCCCAAGAGTTCTTCCTAATCAAGGGTACTCCAGTGCTATTGTTCCTCACCGAATCCGGGCAGGGAACTTTCAAATCACAAATGTCATGTTGACCTTGCTCGAGCAAAGAGGGTATTTTACGGGCGCCTCCGATCAAAATGCATACAAGCACTTGAAGGGGTTCGTTGATACATGCTGGGGTAGAAAGAAAACAAACGTATCCGAGGATGTGTTGAGATTGAGGCTTTTCCCATTCTCTCTTCGGCGTAAAGCATTGGATTGGTTAGAAAGGCTCCCCACTCATTCTATCACCACATGGGATGAATTGGCGGACAAATTTATTGCCAAGTTCTTTTCTCCAAGTCATATGGCGGCTAGCAAGATCCAATGGAACCTTTACACGAGATATGGGAAAGATATAGAACAATGGTGAAGGAGTGCCCTAATAACGACATGACCGAGGCAGTGATACAACAAACTTTTTATCGGGGCATCAACACCACGAATCAGTGCATTGTGAACCAATTAGCCGGAGGGAACTTCATGAAACTTTCTTACCAAGAGGCATGTGATGTACTTGATGAAATGGCCGACACCTCTTCGGCATGGCAAAGCCGAGAAAATGTGCCCCAAGGTGACCCCACGGTCTTCCATTTGCATAAGGAATTGCATGATCATAGCCAAGCTATTGCCGAGCTTACAACAACTATGAATCAATTGGCGAAGGCGCAATTGCAACAAGTCCAAAACCCGTGCCAAATCAATGCAATGGAAGGTGTTTATATGTTGAAAAGGAGGCAAAGAGGGAAACAACAACCTCAAGGTAATTGTGAGCAATTTGACAACAACAATGATGGTGGTGATTATTCGAATGAGTGCTATGATGAGCAAAGCGAAGAATGTCAATATGTGAATAACTACCAAGGGAATAGAGGAAATCAAGGGAATCAACAATGGCATCCCCAAGGAAATTGGGGCAATCAACAAGGCGGTGGTTTGGAACAATAACAACCAACAACAATGTGGTGGAAATTGAAACAACAACAATCAAAACAACAATTGGGGTAACCAAGTTAACAATCAAGGCAATTGGAACGGAAACAATAATAATTGGAGCAACAACAACAACAACAACAATCAAGGAGGGTGGAATAATAGCGGAAATCAAGGCAACCGGGGTCAAGGCTTTCAAAGGGCCCCCATGTACCAACAACCAAACAATCTACCTCCCTTTCAATCTCAAGGGTCTAGTTCTCCGGGTAGTGATATGGGAAGAATAGAAATGATGTTTGAACAAATGATGAAGAAGAACCAAGACTCTGATGCTTAATTGGCTTCCCAGAATACCTCTATTCGGAATTTGGAGGTGCAACTTGGCCAAATCTCTCAATCATTGAATACTTGACCTAAGGATGCTCTACCAAGTGATACGGTAGTGAACCCTAAGGGAGGTAACAATGATGTGATGGCAGTTACAACAAGAAGCGGAAGAGGCGGTGATGTGCATGCCTCGAATGAAAATCAAGTTGTGAATGACAAAGTTGAGTTGCATGATGATAATGTACCTTTGAATGTTGACGATGTGGTTGAACCAAATGTGACCAATAATGTGCAGATTGATATTGATGATGAGGCCGGGGTAGAGACTCAATATGTCATGAACCCATCTAGGGAATAAATTATTGATATGTGGCGAGCCGGTGGTGCCCAAGGCCAAGGCACCCTTGCCTAGGCCACCTCCACCTTACCCTCAACAGTTAGCAAAGCAAAAAGGTGACAATCAATTCAAAAAGTTCATCAAAATGATGAAGAGTCTTACTATCAATGTGCCATTGGTGGAGGCACTTGAACAAATACCGGGGTATGCAAAGTTTATGAAGGAGTTGGTAACAAAAAGAGGTCGATGGAGTGTGAAACAATTAAAATGACGCATCAAGTGAGTCTATAGTGCATTCTATGGCCCCGAAACTTGAAGACCCCGGAGCTTTTACTATCCCTTGCACTATCGGTAGTTCGGATTTTGCTAAAGCCCTTTGTGACTTGGGGGCTAGCATCAATTTGATGCCTTATTTGGTCTTCAAGACTTTGGGAATCAGGAAACCTAGGCCAACCTCAATGAGACTTCAAATGGCGGATCGATCGATGAAGCGACCCTTGGGCATAATTGATGATGTTCTTGTCTATGTTGATAAATTCATATTGCCGGCCGACTTTGTCATATTGGACTGTGAGGTGGACTTTGAAGTGCCAATTTTTCTTGGGAGACCTTTCCTAGCTACGGGGAAGGCCTTGGTTGATATTGAAGAGGGAGAGTTGACATTCTGAGTGGGAGATGAGAAGGTGGTATTACATGTTTGCAAATCAATGAGATAACCCAATAGCATGGAGGTGCATTCATTTGTTGACATTGTCACAGCTGTGATAGTCGATGACACAAGTTCCATGATAAATGTTGAAGATCCTCTTGAGGCCGTGATTCTTAACATGGATGTCGATGATGATGCTAGTAGAGTGGAGTGCGTGAATCCATTGCATGGTATGGGTTCATATTCATATGAACCTAGGAAGTTATCTTTGGATCGTGAAAATAACAAAACTCCACCAACTAAGCCATCCATTGAGGAGTCACCGGTGTTGGAGTTGAAGCCACTTCCTCCACACCTCAGGTATGAATTTTTGGGCTCTAATTCAACTCTTCCAGCTATTCTTTATTCTCGCCTTACTAACTTACAGGTTGAGGCCACTTTGGAGGTGCTTCAAAAGCAAAAAATGGCAATAGGATGGACTCTGGCGGACGTTCGGGGGATAAGCCCCTATTTTGCATGCATAAAATCATCTTGGAGGAGGATGCAAGGCCTTCACTTGAACATCAAAGAAGACTAAATGAGGCGATGCAAGAAGTGGTAAAGAAAGAGGTTATCAAGTGGCTTGACGCTGGTGTGGTTTATCCAATGTCCGATAGCTCATGGACCTCTCCGGTCCAATGTGTGCCAAAGAAAGGAGGGATGATGGTAGTGAAAAATGACAACAATGAGCTTATTCCCACTCGGACCATTACCGGGTGGAGAGTTTGTATGGACTACTGGAAACTCAACAAGGTGACCCGCAAGGATCATTTCCGCTTGCCATTCCTCGATCAATTGCTTGATCGCCTTGCGGGGCGAGCTTTTTTTTTTTGCTTTTTGGATGGGTACTTGGGCTACAATCAAATCTTAATTTCCTTGTAGGACCAAGAGAAGACCACTTTTACATGCCCTAATGGTACATTTGCATTCTCCCAGATGCCAGTCGGGTTGTGCAATGCTCCGACGACCTTCCAACGTTGCATGACGGCTATTTTCACCAATATGGTGGAAGACATATTGGAGGTCTTTATGGATGACTTTAGTGTGGTTGCTAACTCCTTTGAAGAATGCTCGGTAAATTTTCATAGAGTCTTGGATCGATGTGAAGAAACTAACCTCGTTCTCAATTGGGAAAAATGCCATTTTATGGTAGAAGAAGGTATAGTGCTGGGTCACAAGATCTCGAAGCGAGGAATTGAAGTTGATAAGGCCAAGATTGAGGTCATTTTGAGGCTTCCTCCCCCTACTTCTGTCAAAGGGGTGAGGAGTTTTCTTGGGCATGCCGGGTCCTACCGACGGTTTATCAAAGATTTTTCGAAGGTTGTGAATCCACTTTGCAAGTTGCTAGAGAAATATGCCAAGTTTGTTTTTGATGAAAAATGCATGGAGGCCTTTGAACTTTTAAAGCACAAGTTGACCACAACTCCTATCATCATAGCACCTAATTGGAGTTTGCCCTTTGAACTAATGTGTGATGCAAGTGACGTTGCAGTGGGGGCGGTGTTAGGTCAACAAATTAGTAAAATGTTCCATACCGTTTACTATGCAAGCAAGACTATGAATGAAGCTCAACGGAATTACACAGTGACGGAGAAGGAATTGTTGGCAATTGTATTTGCCATGGAAAAATTTCGGCCTTATCTTATGGGGGCCGAGGTGATTGTGCACACGGACCATGCCGCCCTTAGGTATTTGATGACCAAGAAGGATTCCAAGGCAAGATTGATGAGATGGGTGCTACTTCTTCAAGAATTTGACTTAGAAATAGTGGACCGGAAGGGAAGTGAGAATCAAGTTGCGGACCATTTTTCCCGGTTGGAGGAAGAAGGGAGGCCATGTGACGGCCTTGAAATAAATGATACATTCCCCGATGAGCAACTTCTTTCTGTGTCAATGTGTGACATTCCATGGTTCGGGGACATCGCCAACTTCATTGTGACCTGAATTGTCACGTGTGAGCTCTCTTCCAACCAAAAGAAGAAACTCAAGCGGGATAGTTTGGATTTTTATTGGGATGATCCGTACTTTTTAAAAATTTGCACGAATGGTGTGATTAAAAGATGTGTCCCGTAAGGTGAACAATTGAGCATATTGGAGGATTGTCACTCCTCTCCCTATGGTGGCCATCATGGAGGGGTGAGGACGGCTTCAAAAGTCTTGAGTTGCGGTTTCTATTGGCCGACTTTGTTTAAGGATGCTAGTGATTTGGTAAACAGATGTGATGCATGCCAAAGAGCCTGCGGAATTTCAAAAAGTGATGAGATGCCACTCAATACGATTCTCGAGGTAGATATTTTTTATGTTTAGGGCATCGATTTCATGGGTACCTTTATGAGCTCCTGTGGGAACACTTATATTCTCGTGGCGGTGGACTATGTCTTAAAGTGGGTTGAAGCTGTGGATTTACCTAACAATGAAGCCCGTAGTGTTGTGGCATTCTTGAAAAAGAGTACCTTCATAAGGTTTGGCACCCCTCGTGCTTTCACTAGTGATGGGGGTCTCACTTTTGCAACAAGGCTTTCGACTCATTGCTTGCTAAGTATGGAGTAAATCACTAAGTGACCACCCCCTTTCATCCTCAAGCTAGTGGTCAAGTGGAAGTCTCCAACCGAGAAATAAAGAGTATCTTGTCCAAGACGGTCAATGCTAATAGGACCGATTGGTCGAAAAAGTTGCATGACACTTTATGGGCGTACCGGACGGCTTACAAGACCCCAATCGGTATGTCCTCGTACCGATTGGTATTTGGGAAAGCTTGTCATCTTCTGGTCAAATTGGAGCACAAAGCTATGTGGGCCTTGAGAAAGTTGAACTTAGAATGGGATATTGCGGCGAATCTCCGTGTTGAGCAACTTAATGAGCTTGATGAGTTTAGATTTCATGCCTACTCTAGCTCATCCTTGTATAAGGACAAGATAAAGTATCTTCACGACAAATATGCTCGGGGAAAGGAATTCAAAATTGGTGATATGGTTCTTGTTTTCAACTCCCGGTTACGTCTGTTTTCGGGAAAGCTCAAATAAAAGTGGAGTGGGCCATTTGAAGTTGCGTTCGTGACCCCATTTGGTGCCCTTGATATAAGGAATAAGAATGGTGAAATATTCAGGGTCAATGGACATCGTGTGAAGCATTATCTTGGGAAGATTGATGATAGCCACTTGGTGGCTATGGTACATTTAAATGATGAGCTGGTAACCCACGTCGTACCGCGACGTTCAATTAGGCGCTTCTTGGGAGGCAACCCATGTTTTTTTCTTTTTCTTTGATTTTCTTTGTAGTTTAGGATTTTTGAGCTAATTAGATGCGAGATGTTGCAGGAATTGTGTTGATGCAGTGTAAAACAAGTTGGAACAAAGTGCACAGTCTCTAAAGTTTGCCAGTGCGGCCGCGCTACTCTTTTGCGCGGTCCGCGCTGGCATGTTCCAAAAATATTGCTCTCTGAAGTTTTCCACCGCGGCCGCGGTCCAGTTTGTGCGGTCCGCGGTGGACCTTCGTGGCCGTGGTATGCTTTTACACGGTCGCACCAAGATTGCCTACTGAAACTTCATGTGTTGAAACCCAGTGCGGTCCGCGGTATACTTATGCGCAGCCGCGCTGGTAGGTAAGTATGGGGCCTATAGTTTTTCTATAAATAGGGCCCAAGGGTCTCAGTATGCCCTTTTCGAACTTTGAATACTCTAAGCCCTAGAACTACTGTTCATCCCTATCTGAGACCGTAACTCTTTCTTGCTTGGACTAATTGCATTCAATCTTCACAAACCTAGTAACATTTCATGCATTTGTGATTAATTAATTTCATATTTTCATTTTTTTATGGCTTGCCTAGTAGTTTTAGCTTCTTCCTTTTCATTTAATTGTTAGTTTAGGATAGTTTAAGACCTGGGTTTTGCACTGAATATGTTTAATCAATGGGTGAACAGAGTAGAGATCAAGTAGGCGTAAAAACTTGAACAAGAATAGCAAAAATGCAACCCTAACTTGGTGCCTGTAAACTCTAGCTCAGCACAGACCACGGTTGCTTTTGTGCGACCGTGCTTCCCTGACGCAGTCCGCGTTGCATTTCTGTGTGGACCACGATGCTCTTTTGATTGAAAGATAAATTCTTCCAGCGCAGCCGCATTGCACTTCCGTGCGGTCCGCTCTAGCCCACCGCGGCCGTGACCTCATTTTTTGCGGACCACGGTGGGAGATTCAGAGAGTTGTGTTTTGGGGCCTTTGCCCAACGCGGCCGCACTCCTGTTTAGTGCAATCCGCGGTGTATCCAACGTAGCCGCACTCCTATTTTTTGCGGTCCATGGTACTATGTTCTACAAACTGTCTACTGCAATAATGTCTGCAATCTATTTCATTTACCTGTTTCACTGCTTGTGCTTAAACTAACAATGTTAGATGTGTGTCTTTGCAGATAATGGTTAAACAAAGGGGCGGAAAATAATCACAAATCGGGAACTGGGAAAGGTGGTTCCTCCTGGGGGGGTTAAGGAAAGAGAATATCAAAACTTACTCCCCAGGCTCGGGAGAACATAAAAAGACCCGAAAATTGATAAAAGCTGCTGATAAGGCTGCTTCTCGTTCGTCGGGGAGTGAGTATGTGTCCTCCAAAGACATCTCCTCAGATTCAGTCCCAACTCACATAACCGACCCCCTCCACCTATTTTATACCCCTCCACCATCACCCACCACCAAAAGATCGGTGAATGTAGTCTCGGATTCATCTCACGAGTCCATAGCCGCTAGTGGGAAATACTCCACCTCCGACACAACTTCATTATCTGGGGAGAGTGCAGGCGGAGAGGGAGGTGAGCTTTATATTGGGGGATTTGCACGGACTAAGAAAGCTAAAGAATGGGAAGATACATTCGTGATCCAAGTGGCTTACCACAAGTTTAGGGAATGGTGGCCGGTGAGGAAGTTGATGCCGGAGAGGAGCTTTATTGACACTAACCTTTTATCCCACAACCCTAATATGTAGAGGGAGTTCAGAACGAGAAAGGGCTAGGAGTTCTTCATGGAGAAGTGCATCGATGCTAATTAGCACATGGTCAGGGAATTCTACTCTAATGTGGCTCACATTGTCAAGGATACTAAGGTGACCAAAGTTAGAGACAAAACAGTCCTGTTTGATGGAAAATATTTAAATGAGTATTTGAGGTTCCGGGATGAAGATGAGTCACTTTATCTGGCCAAATTAGGGATGGGTGAGGAAGTTCGTCCTTGGTTGGCCCAGCACTTAGCAATCTCAGGTACTGTGCGAGAGTGGTTGCAGACAGGGAAGAAAATATTCTGGAAGACCTTCAACTTTGAAGCTCGAAGGTGGTTGACATTTGTGTGCAGTCGACTTGACCCTTCTACCCATGATCTGACTATTCCACTTACCCGGGTTGTTCTTGTTGTATCTATTATGGCCCGGTACCCTATCAATATGGGCAATGTGATGTCCCGTGTGATTTCTGCTATGGGACAAGATCATGACCGGAACTACCCTTTCTCCAACACTCTTTCAATGTATTTTAGGGACCTGGAGGTGGAGAAGAAAAGATATGATGTCAAGACCAAGCCTGTGGCTCCCTACTCTTGGTACAGTATGCAGGGCCTAGACAACCCTAAGTCCAAGAACTACCAGCCACCTGCTTCTGCCCCAACTAGCCAGTCTGAGGAGCCAGTTGCGGTAGAGCCTTCTACCGAGCCTTCCACCGAGCCTGTTGCCATTGCAGGAGTAGACTTGCCTCCAGGACCTTCCTCTGCTGCTGGTCCCAGTTCTTCAACTGGCCCAGGGATGCCATCTTCCAAGACTCATCCCTTCACTACCCATCAGTTGAGCCAGACATTGGCTAGCTTGAACAACTGGATGTCAACTGCGACATCCAAGTTGTCCACATTTTCTTCCACTATTCAGACCCAATCAGCACCTCAGCCAGCTCAGATTCCTCAGTCCAATGAGGACACTTTGAAGAAGCTCCTAGAGAACCAAGAAAGGATTATAAAGACATAGGCTACTTTGACTATAGCTATGGAGTCACATGGCAAGGCTCTGAAGGAGCTTTCCAAGGAGCACAAGAAGATGAGGAGATCACGGGCTTCTAAGGAATCTGTGAAGCAGCTTAGGACAGATGTGGATAAGCTATTTGCAGACCAAATGCCTCTAGACTTGCTATTCAGGGACCCAGCCCCAGACCCGGCAGCACCAGTAGCAGAGCCACAGTAGGAGCAGGCACCCAGGCACCCAGGCAGCCTAGGAAGAAGAGAAAGCTCCCAGTACAGCTGATCCAGTGATTGAGGTGGAAGTCCCACAGGAAGCCTCCTCCAGTTTGCCACATGTTGCACCTGACATCCGGCCGGTCCAGGAACAGGCCCTAGTCCCGGCAGTTGATCAGCAGGAGGCCGGGAGCCAGTCTGAGGCTCTCGCACATACGGACGACTTGGGGACCACTGATGATCCCGTGCAGACTGACCAGGCTTAAGGAGCCCCTATATCCTTTGTTATGTATTTTTATGCTTATTTTGGTAGTTGGCATTGGGGACAATGCCAGCTTTTATTCGTGGGGGTGCGCCCTACTTTTTTGTTTATTATTTGGATGACTGTATATATAGATTTCTAGTTATGCTTTACTTTGATTTTTTATTTTGGGTTGTATATAACTTTTTATTTTAGCCACTTTTCTCGTACTTTTTATTCGCTCTTTTGGTCTGTATATAAAGTTACATTTCTGTATATATTCATCCCCCGTTGTATATTCTACTCCCCTATTGTACATATTCATTCTATTTTATATTTATATTTTCGGAGAAATTTTTTGTTTTTAGCTTTTGTAGATAGGCTTGTAACCTTTTGTTTTGTTTTTGGCATTTTCAATAAACCCTTGGTTTTCTTAAGGCCACGGTTCTTTCCAAGGGTGGATTATTGTGTGAACCGGGTGGCTCTTCCCGATGATGGATGGAGAAACAATCTTCTTAAGGGTTTGAGTCCGTTTTTGCTTTTTCTTTTGTTTTTAATAGTTTTTAGTTAAGAGTACTTCAAGCATAGCTTCACTTTGGCCTAACACATTTGCCTTTGATCCCATGGTCAAAGACAAGTGGTTGTTTTTAGGATGGTGAAAGTAGTGACCTTGAGACTCTTGAGTGGGCCAAACAAACATCATGTGGTCTTTCGGGACTATTGTGTGTTCAATCGTATCTAAGGTTGTTGTGGGCCCTCGACTCTATGTCTTAAGCAATCCTTGAGTGTGTGCGGTGAGAAATTGAATTATGAGTCCAAGTCCCGAGCCAATGGTCTAGAACTTGCCCCGAATGTTTGTTGAGGCAAAATTTTGAGTGAAATTCGACCCGAGAAGTGATTATAGGCTCTCCTTGATCCAAATGATAGTTTGAACAATT
>MU753382.1:0-15452 GCA_026770625.1 Nicotiana glauca | reverse complement strand
AAAGAGTGACAAAGTGTCTCTCTAACCCCTTGGAAGAGGTGAAATGACTCAAAGAGTCAAGTGAATTGTGCCAATGATTCAAAAGAAGTGCTTAAGGGAAGATTGAACCCACTTGAACAAAAACATATCTTACCCTTACCCAAAAGCCTTCACATTAACCCCACAAAATCCCTATATGATCTTGAGTTGGATGACACTCGCATTAGTGGATACTTACATGAGGGTCAAGCATATGGTACTTAGAGCCGGACTTGTGACCTTTCATTGAGAGAGACGAGTGAACTCCTAATTACCTCGGTTTGTGTGCTCATACTCTAAAAAGGGGAGGTTTGCTTAGGTAGAGTTGCGGATATATGAGTTTGGGTTACACAACGACCAAAGCAATAAAGAGAGTTCTTTGATGTAATTAGTCAATTCTTGATGCTCTTGTGTCACACTTGATCCATAGTTTCCAAGTTTTGAATGTTGTTAATGATCCATTTGCATTGAGGGAAATTGTTAGTCCCAATTGATGCTTGTTGAGGTTACTTTTGGATAGCTGGAATTACTTGGATTGACTTTTAAGTGTGGGTTTTATTTTGTTTGCTTGAGGAAAAACAAAGGTTTAAGTTTGGGGGAGTTGATAAGTCGGGATTCTAACATGTTTTATGCCTCTACTTGCCTATGCTTTGGTTATAAACTGCTACAAAATAACCCCAAAATGCTCGCAAGTTGTGTTTTATTGCAGATTTGATCGACAAAATGACAAATGTCAAAGATCGGCTCAAAAAGGAGTGAAACCTGCTCAAGTGTCAATGACTAAGTGAATTGAGGAAAAGAGTACGTAGTGCGGACCGTGCAAAAGCGAATGCAGCCGCACTAGAAAGTTTAGAGAGTTGTCATATTCAAGCTGGAGGTAATGCGAGCGCGGTCTGCGGTCAGGCTCTGCAGCCGCACTACTCGTTTGCGCGGTCCGCGGAGATTTTACCATTTTTAGGTCAAGTTTGATATTCTGAACGCAGCTGAGCTCGTGAGACTCGATATTGTAGCCATTTTCGGCACTTTTTCTCTTTATTATTGTAGTTTCTTCTTAGTAATTAATTAATATGTTTAGTTCTTCATCTGTTTCTTCAATTTATGTACCTAGCATGAGTAGTTAAACCCATTAGATAGGGTTGTGGCTCAACCCTAGTGTGGGTAATTGATGGGTGTTGCCATCTAGGGTTAGATTGATATTGGGTATTTGCTATTTGGGTTGATTTTATATTTTAATTTCGAATTTGTGGTTGCAAACATAGATTCAAGCTTAATGGGTTTGACTCTTCTTGAGAAAGAGAGTTTATGACCCCAAAATTGATCCAATAAGGAATTGGGACGGACTCATGGGAAATAATAGTCACAATTAATGGGTTAAATCTTCAGAGAGTAATCACCCTACTTGAACCCTAGTTGCTTGATCAAGGTGGCCGACCCAATTAGTCTTGAGAGAGTCAATTGGGCAAAATCACTGTCTCAACCAAGAGGTGTAAGAGTGGGTACAATTGTGCAATAGTTATAGCATAAGCCCCAAATATATCAATCTACCCTTAGTAACTTCTACTCGTCGATTAGCCACCTAGGTAGTGTCACGACCCTAGTGGCTTTCTCTATATTAAATACAACTTAGCAATATTCTCGTAGCATAATTTAGTTTTAATCTTTAGCTTTATAATAGTAGCTATAAGAAAATCATAAAACCAACAATGTTTGAAGTGACATTAGGAGTACAAAACACATCTCTAGACTAGATAGAAAATCTAACTCCGCTACTAGCTCCCTGAGGAAATCGATCCCGACCTCTATTCGAATAAAAGCTATTGTGACACGCTCTTCCTACCTTGGTGTAGTGTCAAGTTGGAAGCGATCAACCAGCATGTCGTCTATGTAGTCTTCTATAGTCTTGCCGAGTTGATCCTTGAACATTTTGGTCACCAACCTTTGGTATGTTGCCCCTGCATTTTTTAGTCCGAAAGGTGTAACTTTGTAACAGTACATTCCTTGATGGGTGATGAATGTGGTTTTCTCCTGATCCTTCTCTTCCATGAGGATCTGATTGTAGCCTGAGTAGGAGTCTAAAAAATTTAGTAGTTCATGCCCGGTCGTTGCATCGATGAGCTGGTCGATATGAGGTAATGGGAATGAATCTTTAGGGAATACTTTATTTAAATCTGTGAAGTCTACGCACATTCGCCACTTCTCGTTTTTCTTCTTCACCATGACTGATCTCTTCCAAGTCACACCTCTATTTGAGGTTATGAAACGATTGATGCAATAGTAATACCCAACAAAAAGTCGGGGCCGAATTGCATAGGGAGCTATACGAATGGTATTTAGAGGTATATATTATGGTGACTGAGCTTGAACTATCTTAAATTACACTTCCACAAAATTGGTTGATTCTAGTTCTAGTTAAAACTAAGATTGAAGATAAATAATTGAAACTAAGAAATTATTTTTGTTGTTGTTTTCAAATAATGTAAAATGCCTAGGGATATGACCTTCATCTAGGTGTTTTCCTAATGGATTGTAAAATTTAAAGCTTGTTTTGTTGGTCGGGGTGTATTATAGCAATCAGCACTCAAGTACCCACTCAATACCTCTCAATAAGAGAGTGATTTTGCCCAATTTGGCTTTCTCAAGTCCAAATGGGTATTGAACAAAAAAGTTGATAAAATTGTCAAGTCGGGTTTTACTATCTCTAGGTTCAACCCTTTAATTGGGACTATCAATCTCTTGATTTTGTCCCAATTTCTTGTTAGCCAAGTTGTCCTAGACTCAGTCTCTCTTTCTCAAGTAAAGACAAAGTCAAGTAGGCATTAACTAATATTTGCAACCATTAATTCTACAATTAAAAGCAAGAACAAGGCTAAATAATAAACACTCAACCATAAACAAGCCATAAATAAAACACCCATTAGGTTTACACTCTAGGGTTCAATGACAACCCTAGTGAGAATCTAGCTACTCATAGAGGGTGTAGAAGAAAACAAAGAAGAAAAAATAATAAAACTCATATTGGAAGATTAAAAGATATAAACCCAATGTTAAATCACCAAACTAAGGTAAAGTTTCCTAAAGAGGCAAGTAAAAATGGATACATGACTTTTAATATTCAAAACACGACCTAATTTCGTGAAATCATTTTATTTATACAAAGCTCAAATTTTCGGACAAAAATGCCCTTTCGGAGGTTCTATCGCTGCACAATTTCATGTGCAGTCCGCACTTTGCTTAAGTCTTGACAGGAGTTGAATCTCCGGCCGCATCTCTCATATTTTGCGGTACGCACAAATCTTGGTGCGGCAGCACATGGATCTTCTGTGGACCGCACATTTCTGAGAGCGGTAGTGTAGCTGATTTTTGCGGCGGCACACGAAATTGTGCGGTCGTCATTTCCTTTAATCCTGAAATGATAAATCCCTACAGTTTTGCTCTTGGTTAGCTTCTGCGGCCGTACATTTCATGTGAGGACCACACTTTGCACTTGGTCTCTGATGAACTTTCCTTCACAATCTGCGACCGCAGATGGAAATCTGCATTCAGGACTTCAGCTTTTGTGATTGATTTTTTCCTTGAGTTCAGATCACTCCTTCTTGAGTTGGATTTTATCTTAGTAGCTCATTTTTCAATACTCCTGCAATAAAGTATATTTCATCAGTTTTTGGGAATATAATTAAACACTTTTGGACTAAAACGAAAGCTAAAAGGCGCTAATAAGTAGTCAAAATCCCCACTTATCAACTCCCCCAAACTTAAGCTTTTGCTTGTCCTCAAGCATATAAGGTAATTTCCATCTCCACAAGTTAAGAGCTATTCCAGCTAATCTAAAGTGCATCAATCACACATCAATTGGGACCAACAATTTCCTACAGTACTTATGAATTATCAACAAGATAATGATTTGAGTTTTTAAGCACAAATAGTTCCAATATGACACTTGAGCATCAAGGGTTGAATTTATTCCTGAAGGAAGCTCATTATTTGATGTAGGTCTTTGTGGATCCCAAACTCCTCCTCATTTACCCTCTATTAGCATATCTGACTTAAGAATGTAGCACTAAATTCAAAGATTTGTGAAAAATTTGTTCATCCCTCTCAAAAGAATGTAACAAGTACGACTCTAAGTACCATATGATTGCCCCTCATGTAGATCACCACTAATGTAAGTTCACTCGACTTGAAATCACGTAAGGCTTTTTCGAAATGTACTGAAGGCTTTAGGACGAAGGTGGGATATGTTGGAATAAAACAGGTTCATCTTTCCTTAAGCACTCCATTTTCTCTTTTTGGCTCATGTTTTACCGACTCTTTAATGCATTTTTTTCCTTGAGGGAACTAGAGAGACTTAACATCACTCTTTATTGCTCAAGATATTCATTTCTCCTTCTTTGTTTTCTCCATACTTTGCATCGTTACTTTTCTTTGAATCCCTTCATCTCTTCAGCTTATTCACTTTCTTTTTGCATTTTTCTTTTTGTTCTTTATTTCCTTTTCTTTTGCCTTTACTTTACTTCATTTCTTTTCTCCTTTTGTGCCTTCATACCACTTTTAACCACCTCATCTCTCCCCCAAACTTATGCTTTAGCCAATTGTTTCTCAAGAGTGTTAAGGAAAACTCGGGTGCCAAGAGAGGGCCACTACAAAATTGGTAAAGGTTTGTAACATAGTTATCAAATGAGAAAGGTTTTAGGCTCAAATGGATTGACGAGGGATAACAATATGGGTGGGACATGGAAAAATTCAAGCAGGTCAAGGAGAGCCTACAATCACTTCTCAAGCCAAGCAAAACTTAAAATTTCATCTAGAAACACATCGGGGCAGGTTCTAGACCATTTGCATGGGTACTTGGACTTGCAACAAAACATCTCACCTCTCACACAGCTGGATTGTTAAAGAGCATAGAGTCGAGGGCCTACAACAATCATATTCAAGATTTAAAATCACTAATGGTTCAACTAAACCACTCGATGATTGCTTAAGTCAACACAAGAGTCAGAAGGTCACTAAATAGAGCTATTTCTTTCCAAGAACTTATTTTTAATCATAAGTACATAGTTAACTGTGTTGGTACCAAGTGAAGCATGCTTGACTCTTATAGTCTGACTCAATTAGGTCCCCTTATTCATTATTACTACTATTCTTACCTAAACATCAAAAAACGGACTCAATCCCTTAAGAAGGTTGTCATGCCATCCATCATCAGGAAGTGTCATCCGGTTCACACAAAACTTACCTTTGGAAAGAACCGTGGAATTAAGAAAACCAAAGGCTTATTGATCACTTAAACATAAAAAGACACTACTAAATTAAAAAGAAGCTATTAAAGTAAATAAGAAGCATACATTGACTACTTAAGAAAACAAAATAAAGAAGCTAACAAGCAAACTAATGAATGCATAAATGAATATACAAACTGAGAGAGGGAAAGAGAATATATACATTGATAGAGAGAGAAAAGAATATATACATTAATAAAAAGAAAAAGAAAATGTTATCAATTATTACAGGCCAAAGTCAAATATCAAATCAAATAAATTTCACACCCCCCAAATAAGAATAAGCATTGTACCCAATGCTTAACAAAATAAGAATAAAGAAGGGAAAGAGTAAAGAGGACTCCCTATGTGGTCTCTATGTCCATAGCAGTGTCACCTCCCTCAGGTTCTTCAAACTGGATCTCATCATCCTCTACTTGGGGAGTAGCTGGGTTGGCGAACATCTGTCGTACCGCCTCATCAGTGTGGGCAGCGAGGTCTGGTTCCTTAGACTAGCCAACTGGTGTCACTGGTGCTGATGGTGCTGCTGGGTCTACTAGTACTGCTGGAGATGTCTCCATCATCAAATCAAATGGAAGGTCCCAACGTCTTCTATCTTGGTGACCTCTCTCCTCAATCTGTCCACTGACTTCTTGGACGCTTGAATTTTCTCATCTTCTTTACCTGCTTCCCAAACTCCTCAATTGCTCCCCCATGTACCACTAAAGTGTCCATGATGGTCTTCTAGTTCTCCCCTTTTGATGTATCACCTTGTCCCCGAGATCTAACCATTATCTGCAATAAACAGCAACATGAGTCAGTTATAGTTCAAGTTCACAATAGCATACAGTTGCTGAACAAAAAAATATGAAGAGTAGGGAAGTGTGGTCCACACATTATTGAGTACAACCGCAGATGGGTTTGTGCGGACCACACAATCTGAAAGTACGGTCGCATTGATGATTCTGTGGTCCTCACAATTTTGAGTGAGACCGCACAATTCTAGGTGCGGCCGCACAATGAAATCTCAAAATTGACAACTCTCCAAAGACATAGAACTGCTTGATCTGCGGGCGCACACACTATTTTGCGGCCGCAGTTGAATTTCTGTATATCGTAAAATTTCAAGTGCGGTCCGCATAATCATGCTACACATGTGCCTTAAACTAAAAATCTGTGGACCGCACAATTCCTTGTGTGGCCACACAATTCAAAAATTATCGGCAGAAAACTTAGGGTTTCTAATTTTGCATTCAAATTTGACATGGTAGTAGCAATTAATCATGACAAACTAGATACCCATCCTTCATATAGAAAATAAGAAGCTACCCAACACCAATTATTGTCTAAATGATTATGAATTTGATAATAGGTCTTAAAATGACTAAACTAAATATGATCAAAATTAAGAAAATTGAAATTTTTTAAAGATTATTTGAACATACCAGTGATGGAAGATTAAAAGATAAAAATTCAATGTTAAATCACCAAACTAAGCTAAAGTTGCCTAAAGAAGCAAGGAAAAGCGGCTACAGGACTTTTAAAATTAAAAACTTGACCTAATTTCATGAAACTATTCTATTTATACAAAGCTAAAATTTTCGAACAAAAATGCCCTTTTGAAGGTTCTGCGGCCGCACAATTCCATGTGCGGTCTGCACTTTGCTTTAGTCTTGATAGGAGTTGAAAATACAGCCGCATCTCTCATATTTTGCGGTCCGCACAAATCTTGTTGCGCCCGTATAGGGCTCTTCTGCTGACCGCACATTACTGAGTGCGGTAGTATAACTGACTTTTGTGGCGGCAAATGAATTGTGTGGTTCGCATTTCCTTTAATCCTGAAATGATAACTCTCTGAACATTTGCTCTTAGTCTCTGATAAACTTTCGTTCCCAATCTACGGATGCATATGGAAATCTACGGCCCGGAGTTGAGCATTTGTGCCTGATTTTGTCCTTGAGTTCAATCACTCCTTCTTGAGTTGGATTTTATCTTAGTGGCTCATTTTCCAATACTCCTGCAATTAAGCATATTTCATCAGTTTTTGGGAATACAATTAAACACTTTTGGACTAAAATGAAAGGTAAAAGGCGCTAATAAGTAGTCAAAAGTCCCACTTATCAATGACCACAGTGGCGACCCATTGGGGGTATTTTGACTCCCTGATGGAGCCATTTTCCAGTAATTTTTTGACCTCCTCGCACACCACATCATTTTTTGATGAATTGAACTTCCGTCTAACTTGCTCCATCGGGGAATGGAAGGGGTCGATGTTCATTTTGTGTGTAGGATCTACTTTGGTTCTTGAAGCTTGCAGCCGATGTAAGCTTTCTTGTTAAGGTTGTTTGATCAATTTTAACGGTGACGAGGTCTTCTATGGTCGATCTCATGGCTTCCACCATTTCAGGGTCTTTGATGACGTCTTCCCTCTCATCACTGCTCGACCTCGTCCCTGTTAACTATTATGCTTCTTTTGCTTTGCCCTTCATTTGTTGAGTGGTCTTACAATACAGGGCGATGCGGTAGTATTCTTGAGATGTGCGTTATTCTCTTTGTATGCTGAATATCCCCATGGGGTTGGAAATTTTATGACTTGGTACAAGCTGGAGGGGATGGCCTCTATGGAGTGTATCCACAGTCTCCTATTATGGCATTGAATTTCATGTCCTGGTCCATGATATGGAATGTGGTTTCCAAAGTGACGCTGCCGGCCAGGACGGGGAGTGTAGTTTCTCCAGATATTCATTCAACTGCATTGTTAAAACCTTTTAATGTGATGCAACACAACACTATCATATCCTCGAGTTTCATTTGTGCAAGTACTCGAGGGTGAATAATACACATGCCGCTCCCATCATCCACCATAATGCGTCTCACATCTGTATCTAATATTTGTAAAGTGATAACAAGGGCATCATAATGAAGGAAAACCAAACTGTGGGTATCTGACGTATAAAAAATGATACTTTCTTTGAGTTCGTCGTACCGTTTGTGAGTGATCGGGTGTTTGAGCTTATGGGTTGTGGTGACCTTTATGTTGTTGATAGAAGTATCGTCGCCTCCCTAGATAATCATTTGAATGGTGTGGGTCGAGGAGGGCGATTTCGGTGATCCCTACTGTTGTCCACGTCTTCAGGCAAAGTTGGTCCTCCCCCGGTCGCTCAACAATTCTTTTAGGTGTCCTTGGCGAAGCATATTTATGACTTCCGGCCTTTGGGCGATACAGTCCTTAGTTTTATGACCTCGCTCTTGGTGGAACTCACAGAGGGCGTCTAACTTTATGGTGCTTGGATCCGACCTCCTCTTTTGTGGCCACTTTACTTTTGGTTCGAGCTTCTCTAATGCGTAGACTATTTCTGAAGGTGACACACAAAAACTGTGAGCGGAGAGCAAAGTGGGAATACCTCTCTCGTTCTAATGAGTCCCTGTTTTTTTATCTAGGTGGGCCTTCTTCCTGGCAAGAGGGGGGCGCGATAGCGCTTCTGACACATGGCTGATGCCGTTTTTGGTTGATTCGTGAAGCTACGAGGTCCTTTCTGATATTATTTCTTTGATCTTTCCTGGATTCGGTTTATGCCTAGGTCAATTGATGGGTTTTCCATTCAAATCGTCCTCGTCTACTCAGACCTCGGCACAATATGCATTGTGTATTTTATCCCAAGTGGTCGGAGGATATTTCATGATTCGGCTCAATAACTTTCTGGTCTCCCTTGAACCATTCGTGTTCAGTCCATTTTGGAAAGCTACAGCGGCCATTCCTTCCGATACATTTGGCAAGGTCATTCTAACTCGGTTGAACCAAGCAAGGAAGTCCCTCAATCCTTCTCCGGGCAATTTTTTGATAGCAAATATATCGTTCACTCTCACCTCCGCCTTTTTGGCCCCAGCATGGGCCATTACGAATTTTCCAGCCATCTCTTCGAATGTTTTGATGGAACGTGCAGGAAGTTGTGAGTACCAAGTCAACGCTTCTCCAGTGAGTGTCTTGCCGAATTTTTTCAACAAGATGGAGGATACTTTTTCCTTGGCGAGTTCATTGCCTTTTACATCACTGGTAAAATGAGTTACTTGATCTTCGGGATCGGTTGTGTCATCATATATTTTCAGATAGGGCGACATTTTGAAGGTTTTTGGTATGCGGTTTCATCACTGTATAGTTGCTTGACAAATCGACCGGCATCTCTCTTCGGCAAGAGTTTCGGGGCACCCGATATTTTGTCGACCCTTTCTTGGTTCTCTCTCATTTGATCCCGAAGCATTTTATTCTCGATCTCCATTTTCTCTATCTTTTTTAAAATGGATGTAAGGGTGTCGTCACCTGCATTATTAACAGTGTGAGTAGTACTCCCTCTGTTCCAGTTTATGTGAACCTATTTCCTTTTTAGTCTATTCCAAAAAGAATGAACCCTTTCTAAATTTGGTAACAATTTAGCTTAAAGTTACAATTTTCTCCTTAATGAGAAGCTTTTATAACCATGCAAATACTCTGGGGCCCATTTGGAATTGTTTAGGACGACAAATTCCAAAAGTCTTCATTTTTTTCTTAAATTTCGTGCCCAGTCAAACAGGTTCACATAAATTAGAACGGAGGGAGTACCTGTTATTGGAGGGGGAAAGGGCCATGCTGCTCGACCGTAGTCGGTGCAGCGCGAGTCCTCGCATTTTCTGACTATATCCTAAGCAGGCTTGTAGAGGATGCTGGTTAGCGTGTCGATTAGCCAAGTTTTTTCATCGTTGGTGGTGTCTCTTCCATCGTGGACATGGAGGCTCCTTTACCATGGGATGTTGCGATACTACCGTGAGGGAGAGGCGACCCGCCTCGTCTAGAAGAGGCATTTGACATGACCCAATTTCCCCTCCGTTGGGTTAATTGATGGAACCTAGTCTTCAAGACTAGGGAAGCCTAATATTTACAGAATAACAACAATAATAAATAACATCTAAAATTCTTCTGAAATGAATTCTTTATACAATAAACATATCCTCAAAACCCGATAGTACAAGTTATAAGCTCTACAGAGTTAGCTACCACTCTAAATATAACAGTTTGGAAATGAGTGAAACAGTTGAATACAAGAAGGTGACTCTGAAGCCTGCGAACGCAGCATCAGGTTTACCTTGAGTCTCCTCAGAAATGATCCGCACAGCTACTAACGATCAATACCTGGATCGGCACAAAAAAAATGTGCAAAAGAGTAGCATGAGCACACCACATTAGTGCCCGGTAAGTATCAAGACTAACCTCGGTAGAGTAGTGACGAGGAACAGTCAAGACACCTACTAGTCCAATAAATTATACAAATATAAGCATAGGAACAATAGAACATGATGTATATATAACGGCGACATGATATGGCTAACAATACAACAATCACAATATGGAAGAAAATAGCAACTGACAACAGAAACATCATAATAATGACATAAAAGAGCGAGCGGAAACCCAAACCCAAATCCCAAATCACAATACAGCAAGGCAAGTAATAACTCAAAAACTACAGCAGTGTTCACATCGGGTCTTAGACAACAACTCCTCGAAGTACCGAACCTCGAACAAAATTATAGCTCATTGGTCTCAATACCTGAACCCTAACACTTGTCATCTTGTGCCCTCATCACACCTCGTAATACTTAACCTAATTAGAGCCACTCTCATATATATGACAAACAAACATGGGTGTACATATATACTTAACCATACCAGGGGAAAACTTTTTAACCAATAGGAGTATTTAGCTACGTGAATACGTGTGCAAGTATTCTAACATAGATCATACCAGCTAAAAACGTAAGGAAAAAGTGGAAAACATGGAAGGCATTTTCTCACAACTTTCACGAGGTAAAGCTCATACAGGTGAACGTACCATAACATAATATCAACAACAAGAATGCCCCCAGGCCACCACAAAGCATCACAATCAATCCCTGACAAAGACCACCTTGTCTTGCCACGTGTGCAATAATAACAGAATAAGTACCCGCCTTGTTTCGCCACACGTGCATCATAATGTTCCCACCTTGTCTCGCCATGTGCATCATAATGTTCCTACCTTGTCTCGCCACCAATGCATCATAATGTTCCCATCTTGTCTCGTCACATACGCAACCCACATATAAGCATATATAGACCCCGCCTTGTCACGCTACAAGTGCAATATATCAACAGTAACAATAGCACGGCAGAAACCTCGTGCAACCCCATAACAACAACTACACAGCAGAAACCTCGTGCACCAACACAACCAGTACAACAACAACAACAATGACAGTAATACAAAATACAGTAAGTGAATCCACTCCAGAATTTTAAATCACAAGGAAACGGTAGAACCAATTCACAAGGAATAACCACAATAAGGAAATGAAAGGCATAAAGGGAACAGTTCAACAAAGGGAAAACTAACATGTAGTAACGATCCCACAATATACAGGTCAATAACAAGGAAATCAACACAAGTCTGGTAGTCCCGAATAAAGGCATGTCAACAAAGATATAGATTATCTAAACTCCTTTTAAGGTTGGAAAATTACAGGATATTCGGCAAGTCAATTAAGGAAAGGTGATCTTAGCTTCACTTAAGACTAGACAATTATAAGAGGGATGATAATAGATCTTCACATATAATAGGAAGTTATGAAAAGATAGCATGACAATATGATGATAGGCTATAATTCCATATTTTAGTCGCTTATTACACTCTAATTTACTGCACTTTAGTTGAGTTTGCGGTTTAATCACTAGTATTTTGCACTAACGATGTGTTTTATAAATTGTAGGAGTGATTTCGAGCTATATAGATGTTATGAAATGAATTTAAGTGATTTGGAGCTTTGAAGTCTGAGTAAAAGCTCAAGGGATTAAGCCGAGATCAGGTTCGGGGGTCAAATTTGATAATTAAGTACGAACGAAGACTCGAGGAGGCATATTGCACACTATTTAGTAAAATAAATATAACTCTTTTCTAAGAAATCCATTTGCGCTACACAATATATGGTTGGAAATCTAACTCAAAGATATACAACTTTCATGTTTTACGTTTTTCCAAATTCCAAACTAAACAGGGTGAACAATCGCGATTACTGTAGGACCGCGGTAGAACACCACGGTAGAACATTACCAAAGATTCAGAGGACCTATTTGGCCACAGTCCCGGCGTAACTGTGGTGGGACCGCGGCAAAACACGTAAATTTCAGGGACCAAAGTGCAAAATATAGCATTTTAAGCCCTAAACCTATATTAAATAAAGGAGGCCGGCCAAGAACAAAAGGGGACATATTTGGACACAAATTAGACCTAAGGAGGCAGGAACACATTGAGAGCAAGGAAGAGAATTCTTCAACAAATTTTTCCTTCCTCTTCTTATTTTTCATTACTGGTTATGACTTTTGATATTGTAGTTTTACATACTATTATGAATAGATAATTTGTTATCTAAGGTTTTGGTGAAACCCATTGGGGATGAATTGTTTCTTATATTAATATAGTTTTGAGTTGGTTGTTAATCTCTATTTGTTCAACTTCATTTTGATTTTGGTTAATTGAAAGGATCCTCAATTAGTTGTTCCTATTTATTATGTATCTTCTTGAGAGAGAGTGCATATTTAGGTAGTTGTTTGAACAACATCACTCCCAGAGTATAGACGAGATTCATAACCGAGGGTTTAGAGGTTGGATTAGAGATAACGATACCTCAGGTGCAATCTAAGTGAACAGTATTGTGAATCTAGCTAGCGTAGCTTGAGAGAGTGTGTCTAGTAAATTATCATAATTGCTTGAGAAAGATTTATGATAGCTGCAACGTTCATGATTGATAGAGACAACTAAATCATAGTTATAAGACATATATAACCAAAGAAATTACCAACGGGGGAAACCACTGCCTTAGACCTTTATTTCAATTGTTTACAATTCAAGCATAGTTAGTTTTCAACTGTTTATTTATTTTCAATCCTATCTTCTTAGTGATATTAAACAGATACAGCTAAGCCTTAGTTCTCTGTGGGATTCGACTCCGGACTTTTATACCGAATCATATTTGCAGCGACCGCTTATCCTTTTTAGGACTAGAGTTGGGCGTGATCAAATTTTGGCGCCATTGCCGGGGAACTAACGATGTAGTTGTAGCTGTATATATTGCTAGGGTTCAAGTTTGATCTTTTATTTTATTTTTATTTTTTTATATCTATTGATTTGAGAAACATGGTATCTTGGAATTATGGGAATTTAGGTGTAGATAATTCTACTATTGATCTCCATACATATTGTGAAGGAAATCACCCGTGGCAAAATTTTCAAAACATTCCTAAGAGCGAGTTATGTGCACCAACTCAATCTTATTTGTGGAATGTGTGTGATGTGTGTGGTGGTAAAAATGGTCACCTTCATGGTTGTACTTATATTTCTTATTTTCCCCAACCCCTTACTATGATGGTTCTACCTTTTCTTGTGAAGTTAATAGGAACAAAGAACATGGGAATGCAGACTTGAAGGAGATCAAAGATATGCTAAAGTGCCTTTTGGAACAACATAATGAGAAACAATTGCACATAGAAAGTCAAGAGGCAACTATTCGCAAGTTGGAGGCTCAATTGAGTCAAGTAGTTGGAGTTGTTAATGCTCAACAAGACAATATTGGGGATAGTAGCCATGAAGAGCGTGAATTTGAGGTGTTAATTAAGGAGGTCAGAGTAGAACATCAACAACCTAGCCAACTACAATTTGAGGATGTCGATGTTGAAGAAGTGAGACTAGAGTCAGCCAAGGACTTTGAGGATACAAATTTTGTTGACTCTAGTATCACTGATGTTGAGGATGTTGAAAGTCCTGAAGTTCATGTGTTTGAGCGCATTGGTCCACACTCCAAGCATTTTTCCACATTAGGTTTGGATGATGATATGGAAATAGAGTCATCCGAACCAATTGAAGAGTCAAGGATTGAGGAACCAGGTGCATATATTCTGGAATGTTTCTTGCCAGAAAGACAGGACTACATACCTCATCTAAAATCCAAGAAGTGTAAAATAGTACAATGGTTGCTTGGGCCAATTATATTTGTTCCACCACCCCTGGAGCATAACGGAATACTTGAAGCCAAATTGGGGGTTCAATTCATAAGCTCGAGGTGGAGGCAAAAAGAGATTCGCGTCGTGCCGCGACGTTAAATCAAGCGCTTGTTGGGAGGCAACCCAGATTTATTGCTTTCTTTTATTTTTTTATTTTTTTTAATTATATTATTTTTGTAGTGTCAATTTTTTATTTGCTAGGAGCATGAAAAGCAAAGGTATTGGAAGGATGCACCAACAAATGAAATGGATGTAACTAAGTGTGAGGTACCCGCATGAAGGACCAAGCTGGAAGAAGTTTGAGTACCCCATGAGCTGCTAGTGCTTAGGCCTTTGGCCTACTAGGGAGTTTCTTTTACCCTCTTGTATGTATGGATGTGCATTGGGGACAATGCACAATTTTAAGTGTGGGGTGAGGAGATTGTCTGGGTGGCTTTTCATGCTACTTTATCTGTATTTTTTTTTAAAGATTGGACTTTTCCTGATAACAGATCTTCTAGACAGTTTTCTTGAGGGAAGTAAACCTAAATAAAATACCAAAAAGATTTTTTTTTTGTTTTAGATAGTGTAGTAACTCCTCCTTAGTTTTTCTTTGGGCCACGGTTCTTTTCCAAGGGTTTTATTTGAACCGGGTGTAGTTAGTTTTTTTTTTGGGAGTAAGAGCCATTGTGTTGTGCTTTGAATTGAAGCAATATCTCTTGAATTTGTTATGCCTTGAGAATAGTGAGTACTTTGGCTGTGACGCTTAGGTTCAGTTTTTGACTCGTGTATAAGTACCTTAAATTGTATTATCTTAACTTTGCTTAATTGCTTTGACTAGAGTGTCTATGAATCCAATTCTGAGTGAGTTATGTGCCATGTGTGTGTAAGGTTTTGCATTATTCAGTGCATTGCATTTGATGCCTAGAACTTGCCCTGTGTATTTGCAAAGCGAAATAGTAGTGTTATTCAGTCTTGGAAGTGATATAGGCATTTTCTTGTTGAGCCGGATATGTATATTTTACCCACCTAATTGTTATGTATCGTAGCTAACCTCTTTGAGCCTATAATCCTTTTTCTTTATCAACCACATTACAAGCCTTACCCATTTGTTTGAATTAACCATCTATTTGAAC
>MU753381.1:15159-39288 GCA_026770625.1 Nicotiana glauca | reverse complement strand
CAAATACTATATTTTGTTACGCAATTTTCTAGTCTTGATTATTTATTTTCTCGACGCGAAAATTTGTTGTTACAACCGTCTCTTAGAGTTTGCTAAATTCGGAGGAGTTGGTGGTGGAACCCGTTTGTTCCCACAGAGTAACCATCCGGTTGAATTCCTTTTATTGTTCCGGCTGAGTTTCTTCGACAACCCGACTTGTTTTTGTTCTCTTCTTTTTTTAGCTATCACGTGAGTTGCACGTGGTTCCGGTGTTAAAGTTAACTATTGTTTTTGATAAATCTGTTAGTTTTAGGGTTCAAGACCAAAATTGTCCACTTTTTTTAAACAGTAAGGACTATACCTGTTAAAGGGTATATATCAAGGACTAAGATAAACCAACCCCAATATATTAAGGACCATTTTGATCATTTTCTCTCTTTGCTTGTAGAATAAAAGAGAAAAATACGGTAAAATACTTATCTTAAATCCAGAATTTAATCATGAAGGAAATTTATAGAACAATTGACAATCATTATGATCAATCCCAAAGCGTCTACTCAATTGGTTAGAGTCGCGCGCTGATAATGTGTTGTAAAACAATAAAAGAAGAAGAACAATATTGTAGAGAAAAGTAGAGAGAGAAAATTCTTATTGATTTGTGATGAATTATAATGTAATAGGACCCTCTATTTATAAGGAGAGGGTGACTTATGCCTCATTTGTTTTTTTTAAGATTAAGACCTCTGAATCTGAATACACATCAGAATATCAAGATGTGTATTAAGATTAACACATTTGAATCTAAATACACATCTAAATATATTAAGATGTGTATTAAGATCTGAATAGAAATAATTAAGACTGTTTGATTTTTAACATCTGAATATATAATTTCTTTTTAATTTGAAAATTAATAAACACAAAATTCAAATGAAATACTAACTAATCTAATATTCTATCAATAAAATATGTAGCTCTTTAAAATATGATAGTTGCTGGTGGTGATGACTAAAGGGTGAATGACGACTAGAGGCGGTGGTTGGTGGTGGTTTTGGTTGATGATGGTGGTTCATGCTAGTAGCTAGTTGTGATTGGTAGTGGTGGCGATTAGGATTGAGGATAATGGTGGTGGGTAGTGATAGTTAATAATACCGGCGATGATAGGTTAAAATGATGGGCAGTGCTGACTGTGGTTGTTGATGGTGATGGGATGGTCAGTTGTGGTAGTTGATGCAGATGAGTGTTGATTGTGGGTGAGAATGATGGAGGTCGGAGTGGTGGGGATAATAGGTGGTGATGGTCGATTATAGAGGCTATGATTGAGGATGATAGTGGCGTGGTGGTGGTGGTGGTGGTGGTGGGGTGGCAATGGTGGTGGCAGTGGAGGGTGGCGGTGGTGGTGGTGGTTGAGTATGGTGGTGGTGGTGGCGGCATGGTGCTAGATGATAATGGTAGGCGGTGACGGCAGTTAATAATGAATTTGTGATAGCATCTTAATGAAATTAAGTCTCTGTTATAGATCTTAATCATACAGACCTATTCAGACCCATTAAGTGATTGTGAAGTAAAAAAAACAAACACACTTAGTGATTAAGATTCAGACTTTAAAAACAAACCACTTAATGTCTGAGATCTGAATGATTAAGGCCTTAGCCACCAAGCAATAAACCCTAGAATCTCTCTAAATATAGACATTCACCATAAATACAATTCAATTTATAACACTTTTCAATTTGTTAATATCGTTATTAATTTTTACTAAAATAATTTTCTAAAAAGTATTTTCCTATCAACGATCAATGTCGAAAAGCATTTTTCAGAAAAATATATTTCAGAAAATGACCTATATTTTTCAATAAAATATTTCTTTAAACAAAATTTCGTGTATCAAACACATTTATATATTCACTTCTGGTCTCTACTATGGCTAACTTCATTCGCCCTTTACCACAGCTACTCAGGTATGTTCTCTCTTTCTATGGGGCCTTGCTCCTTAGGGATATAATTCTTATTGTAAATCAGTGGATTCGGGCGTACATAAAGAATTTTTGTAAGCGGTGTCAAAATTTATAGAAAAACATGAATACTTACTTTAATTATTATATTTCTGGACAAGAAATAGCCTTAGTCTATTGATTTTGTTGAGTCTTGAAAGGTCCTGAGCTCAAGTTTACTTGGTCACAATTTTTAACCACAACGACTCTCTCAAATATTTGCAAAAAGAATGTGCTACTTGAGGTTTGAATCTTTGAACTCTTAGAGCAAAATCAAACACATAACCAACATGCAAAGAGACAATTTATGTCAAGTGGTGTTATTTTTTCCTATTTATCCGTTTCCTCACAATATTATACAATATTTAGTAAAATTTTCCAACGAAGAGGTGTCACGTAACACCGCTTCATTAAAAGTGCATCCGCCCCTGTCGGTGCACATTAATTTCCTATTGGTACAACCTTATGCTATAGATAAATTTTAATTTTCACTTGTGTTTTTTTTTGTTTTAAAATTTGCTATAAAGGTTAAAATGTAAAAATGAAAACGTAAAAAAGGTGAGTAGATACATGTTAGCCCCTTGACAAAGGTCCTCCACGGGTATGGGTTGTGACAAGGATTTTCATGGTGGCCTTGGCACACAACCTGAAAATTGGGACAACATCATGATGGGCTGCTCGGCATGACGGACTATGCGGGGTTGACAAATTCACCTTGAACGGAAGCAAGGCGCATTTTACTTAGACGTGCAGGTCGGCAAAACAATGGCAAGGCAAAGCCATGTCAAAGCAGGGGCAAAGGCATGGCAAGGCAAGGAAAGGCAATCCGGGACAATCAATGACAATTGATGCGGCAAATTTAATCAAGTTGGGGGCGACTTGACATAAGCGGGCAATTGTGGCAATGAATGTGTGCGGTTAAGTCAGTGGTTGGCGAGCTGGGGCCATGACATTGGTGCGGAGCAGTGTCAAGGACAAGGCTGGGCGCAATGCCAGCCTTGGGCACAAAGCAACTGGGCGAAAATCAGGCACATGCTGTGCACAAGCAGCATTTGGAAAACATGTGCAAAGCACATGGGAGGCAGTTGGCAGTTGCAACCTCTTCCAAGGCATGCTGATCATGGCCTAAACATGGGGGCATGTTTTTGTACCTTGTCTTAACTTGTTTGCCCATCAGTTGGGGAAGAAACTTAGTCTAAGGCATTGTGAAGCCAAATTCGTCTAAGTCATTTCCTCAGGGTGGGAAAATCATTTTGGGGCAGGGAATTAGGGAATTCTTTGTCTTGGCTATTGTGTTCTTGTATTCACATATTAATACGAGTTGGGAAGAAATTCCTGCATATCGTGTGTGCCTTTTTACTGTTTTTGCTGCCTATTTCATTCTAAGTTCAAAACATCCCTAAAATAAAACTAAGTGTTGAAAAGGATGAAGTCAAGGCTGGGCTTGATTGCCGCACGGAAGTGAACCTTGGGCAGAATTCGAGTGACATAAATCACCCCTGTGACAATACCCATCATGGAAGATGATCCTTTGTCAAATAATAAATGGAGAGCTTTTTTTCAATTACCTAATGTTGTATCATTCACTCAATACGAGGACGAATATAGAAAATTAAAAAAGAAAGAAGTCTCGTTCAGTACTTGATTCAAATTTATTGTTATAGATGACACAGTATAGAACAAAGGAAACATCCTAATATCAACGAGATTCTTGTATGTATTACGCGAGAAAAATGAGACAAACATGACATATTGAAAAAGTCTAGTTTTGATTATACTCAGTAAGTTATCGTAAAAACTAGAATGATAAGTTTATTAAGAATCCGACGCCAAATCATTGCTAAGTTTACTACATTAGCAATGAAAGTTTCTCTTGCTAAGAGCAAAGCAGCTCAGCATTTTTCAAATCCAAAAAGCTGTCGAGAATGAACTAAACTACCATAGTTACCTTGTTCTAAAGCTCAAAATTGAAGCATCTAATGATCCTTCTTACATGCACTATGTTGTTCCAAATTCATAACTGCTTTTCTTGAGGGATGCAGCACTTTTCCATTGGAAGATATCTTAGATGATGACTTAGGACCACAGGACTTGACCTTGAGCCTTAAACCAAGAATTTTGAAGATGTTATTCCAGCTTCCTTTAGCTTTCACAAGCTTGTCAACGTCTTCTTTCATGTTCAAGCACTCTTTCTCAAGTGAACGAACTCGATCTCTCATGTCATCAAATGTCACAAGTTGGTCGGCCCTGGTGCCTTCAATGACTAAATTACCACTTAGGCTTTGTGAATTGTCAAGGTTGTCTGAGACAAAGAGCCAACCAGCCACAGAAGTGCGGAGCCGGAGTTGCTCAAAGAATAGAACTTGGACAATAACTCGTAGAGGTAGTCTTTCGTTCTGTGCTGCATGAGTGCTTGCTTCTAAGGACAGCTTCTGGCAGTTCATGACTCTGCAAAGTTGTTCCCTCTCCGACCCCGTCAGCCAGGAATGTGCCTGAAATTACATAAACAGAACAACATCTTCACAAAGACTAAAACTAGGTGATAACTTTAGGCTGGCTCCACATTCATTGGTTTGGAAATGATAAATGCTAATCCTTAAAGCAATTAATATTTAAGGAGTAGATTTCCATAATCCAATTACCTTGAGGTATATGTCAATTGCACGGTAGATACCATCATCCAATGGTCTGGCATACCCTGGGATTGCTGAAGCTAGCGCGTTAAATTTAGTTAACTTCAAGTTAGTATCAGGCGCCACTTCTGCGAGGTAGCCGTCTACAAGATTAGCTACAATTGTCAGCGGGGCTAGTGAGTGCGATCCTCCAACTAGCTGGCCTTCATCTATCAGTTCATTGGAGGTAGGTTCAATTTCGTCCTGATCAGCCATCATGAAGTGATCAACCATTCGCTGAATGCAGTCTATATCATATAGGGTATCCACAGTGTGGCCCATATTTGGTATGACGATATCTTCTAAAGCTGCTTCATCTAACTGAGCCCCAACCCTTCTCTCCAGATTCTCTCGACATGATTTACTGGCATCTAGGATCATTGATGTCTTAAGAAGCCTAAGCAGAAACTTGGTAGGTATGATGCCCTTTTGCTCGGGTAGTAATGCCACAATCTCTTCAAGAAGAGTCCTTTGATCTGCATCAGACGCAGCAGGAACAGTTGATCCTGGAACTGCAGCATTGCATTTCTGGAAATTTGATAGCCTACCGTTAAGAGGAAGGTGTTTCTTAGCATAGAAAATTAGGGAACCAGCGATTCTCTCCGGTGTCATGCCCCTAGCACTTACAGCAAGGATTAGCTTTCTATAAATATTCTGTTTAAGGAAGGACACATCTTCATACCACCAGTCCTCATTCAGCGGACATTGTTTAGAAGCCGCACTCCTTGCATGTATTCCATTCCAAGCAAAAGCATCATCTTGGCTCTGAGTGGAGCTATGACCAGCCACAGGCCAACTTAGTGAAGTTGGGTCAGCACACGCTTTTGTTGACAGGGAATCTATGCACCTTGAGACAATATGAAGCTCTTCCGCCCATGGAAGGACATCTTCGCATGTCTCTAAGGCTTTAAAAGTGTCCGTCCAAAAACCAAAAACTTCATTGAGAAAACTCTCTGTCTGTGCAGTGAGGTTTCCTTCTCCATAATCTTCATTCATCTGAAGATATTCGGCTGCACACCTAAGGCTGACAACATTGCGCGCTGTGAGTTCCATCTTGACGCCATAACAGAACTTGGCGACTTTCAGGAATGCTTTTGCTCCACCAGGTATCCCGTGAAGATGCAAAACACAAAGTTTCTCATTCTTCTCCTGTTCAGAAGAATCTTGTATAAGCTTCTCTAAGAGCCTGCTTCTAGACAACAAGGGAAACTGCAATGAAATTCATCTTGTCAGAATTAGTGGATAATACATTGTCAAATGAGAAAAAGCCGAGATTAAGATGATATCTGATTTAACTCTACAGGTTATGGTTTCATTACAAGGTTAAATAAAATGCATGAATATGGTATAGTAATTGCATACGCATGTAGATATTAGATATTCTCTCTCACTTGGTGCATAAGCATATATATGAAAATGCCAAAGGAAGGAAACTCGGCTCAATGTCAATTCTACTTAAGCAAGCAGATTAATGCCTGAGACTAATTCTACATGCATATCATTCTTTATTTCAAGCAGGGTATTCACTTTGCTTCTAAATCCCATGATATAAAAAGCAAAAAAATTCGGGGCAATTCCAGCAAAGTGAATGGCTGTCTAGTGTAATCTGTTAAGGTGTACCTTATGTAGATGAAAGGATGTGTCTCCAACTTCAACAACAACGTCACTCGGAAGGCCTGTAAAGCAGATCCTGCATTATAACATTCAAACTCAGAACAGATCAAGAGAAAAAAAAAATCAGAAAAGCATGATTCAATAAGGCATTTGGACAATAGAAATGTTTTGTTACGACCACGTATATCTTTTCTCTTCTCTTTCTTCCTATTCATTATTCTTGGATAAGTTATAAACACCAGTATCAATATCTAATGAGAGAAATCTTACAGGTTTTATAAGAAAAAGATAATTGTGTACTTTTAGTAACATAGATCATTAAAAATGTTATAATCGGAAATTTTCTGCATCAGAAGTGGAATATAGTTTGGTCCAAGTCCTGTTTATCCCCAGTCCTCAAAACCACAGAAAAACAAAACTCAAGTAAATGACAATGCACCTAGTCGGACTTGAAGATATTTGTAAGTTCAAAGCTTGTCTGGTTTGACTTAAACATATACATGTCTAATCTGTATACACTTGGGTGCTCTGACAGAAAAAATGCTAAAGAGTAGTGTCTTATAAATTATGGGAAGGATCTTAATGATAAGTTAGAGCGAACCCCTTCCCGTCTTGTCCCTAGAGTGCCTTTCCATGCCTCCTCTCCTGCCGACTAAAAAGTAGTCCTGGAGATCTCATTTTACAAACTTTCTTTGCGACAAATTGCAGGCTGAACCAAATGTGTTTCCAAAAAAGTGTAAACTCTAAAGTTGAAGGTAGAATTTTGGTAGAAAATATCTAGTCCGTAAACGAAAGAAACCACAATTTTGCATGCATTCTTCAGAAAAAAATAATACAGTTGAGGAAGTATCCTTCCTGATAATAATTGAGAGAGGCTTCAACTGCAACAGTGGATTAAAGCATTACCATTTTCATAAAAGCGGGATGAAGCTTACAAATTTGCTGCCATCTTAGCATCGAAACTCCTCCATGTTCATTAAAATAACAGATTAGCAAGAAGAATATGCAATGATCTATACACATGAGTTGAAAACAATTGACTTTTCCTGTAGTAGCGTTAACACGGTGACTTGATATGTCATTGAACTAGTGGCGGAGCCACCTTATCCAAAGGGGCGTCAACTGACATCCCTTCGTCCGGAAAATTACACTGTGTAGTTTGGTAATTTTTTATTTTATACGTATATAGTACTATATGTTGACTCCCCTTGACTTGTTTGTGTGTTTACTTCTTTATATTTTGACACCCCTTAATAAAAATTCTGGCTACGCCTCAGCATTGAACGAGGTAAAATAAGAAGCACGAGTTAATCCTTAAGTGATCAAACCTCTTCAACTGTAAAATGTACAACAAGGGATTACTATTATTATTATTATTAAATGTTCTTACTACTAAATGCAAATCCATAGTTAACTAGCTAAGCTTTCCTCAGTCCTAGGTTTGGAAGTATATATATAACAGATTCAGAATTCACAAGATTTTTCAGAACTTATAAGCGAGTGATTTGTCAAAAACAAGGAAATGAGGAATATACCTAAAATCCAACTTACTCTATTGTTGTTCTCCATTACATAAAAGATCATTTACCAGAGACCAACAAGAGCCGAGGGTCTATCGGAAACAGCCTCTTTGTCCTATCGAGGTAGGGGTAAGGTCTGCGTACACATTACCCTCCCCAGAGCCCACTTTGTGAGATTTTACCGGGTAGTAGTTATTGTTGTTGTTGTTACCAGAGACCAACAACTGTTCTCGTCAAATGAGAAAATAGAAACTCCTTATTTTTTTTATTACATACTTTTTTTTATCATCCTTGCAGTCCACCTTCTGCTAAGTGTATATTACTAAAAATTACACTATGTATACAAGTAAAATATTAATTTTAGATGTATAAAACATATATTGAACACCTTTTATCGTTGAACACCATTGGAAACATTTGTGGCTTCGCCATATGCAGATCCTCCAAAAATACAATCTGACGCTCAGTTTCTGCATTTAACCCACTCTGCCAACCCCACAACGTTTTCTGCTTCTTCTTTTTGTTTTGTTTAAGATACTCCAACTAGATTTATATTTCCGTTCCACGTTTGGCTCACTAATTTCTGATTCATTTTGAGAGAAACAACAATTCAAAAGGCACACACTGAAAAAGGTAGTGAATGTAACAGAACTTGGTCTAATAAATCACAAGGAACAATCGCAACAGAATACGTAAAAAATCTGTCAAATTGATGAAATAAAACTCAAATATCAGAGTAAGCCAAATGCAAATTAGAACAATGAGACACTCCATGCAATATTAATTAATCATTCTCACACTCTTTTTCTCTATTATTACGTGGAAGAAACTACTTAAATCCCCTCTTTAAAACAACATAAACAAGACAACAAGAATCAAAAATTAAATATTTATCTGAAACGAACCATGATTGGCCATCAAGATGAAAAACCTCAGACTTGAATCCTAACTTCTTGCATGCCATTTAGCTTCAGAAATGTGTGCTGTGTTTGTGTATAAAGTGGAGAATAATGATATTACCATAGAAAGGAAATACACACTGCAAATTAAAGATGATGATAGTAACAAATAGTGGTAAGAGAATACAGATGGTTGTTTCCTTTTTCACAGAGAGAGAGAGAGGAAAAAAAGGGATATGGTCCCGAGTCAAAAGGGAGAAAATCCAGAAAAATGAGTTACAAGAAAAGGGTTAGTTTAGATATTGTATCAAGGATATTGTTTGGCCAAATCACAAATAATGATTGTTACTAATAATACTACTCCATTATTATACAACTAATAATTGGGATTGAATTTTCTTTCCCAAATGATAATAAATACTCTCCCTCCGTTCCAAAATAAGTGATTTTTATTTTTTATTTTTTATGTTTTCACACAAATTAAGAAATTTACTTTTTAGCATTAATTAATAATAGAATTTACCATATTAACCTTTATTATCTCACGTAAACACTCCTAACACATATTCCAACACTATTTACTTCAAGGACAATGTAAGAAAAAAATAATTAATTTATTCTTGAAATCTAAAAAATCACTTATTTTAGACTACAAGGAAAAAGCTAAAAAATCACTTATTTTGGATCGGAGGGAGTAGTGAGTAACTGTAGTACTTCTTCCGTCTCATACTATGTGTCGTGATTCACGCCCCTTAAGAAAAAATAATTTTTGATTACTGTACCTTTATTAAATGTCATCTCAATTATGTGTCATTTCTATCAATGACATTATCCATAATTTTACATTTTACTAAATGTGAATGCAATTGATTATTAATGGTAAAAAAGGAAACGAAAAAGGGTTCAAAATGTCTCTAAACTATTGAAAAAGGTTTAAAAATACCCTTCGTCCACCTATTGGGCTAAAAATATTACTCCATCCATTTTTTTGGTTCACTTATGCCCTTTGGCCGTTAGGTCAATGTTAAATTAAAAATAATAATTATTTTTTTTGTAAAACTTAAACAAATATTTTGCAAAATTTTTGTATTTTAAAACTAATGCACCAATAGTCCACTAATTTAGTAAAGTCTTCTTATTATTTTTTTCAGTTTTTACAAAAAAAAAACATTTTTAACAAAAAAATATTTTTTTTCATTTTTTTAAAGCATTTTTTTGTAAAAATTGTTAATTTTTTTTAATAAAATATTTTCGTTTTTTAAAAACAGAAAAAAAATTCATTTTTGAATTTTTTTCTTCATTTTTTCAATTTTTTAAAGCACTTCGCTTTATTTTTCATTTTTCAGTTTTTTTTAAAGAAAAAATATTTTCGTTGTTAAAAAAAAACTGAAAAACGAAAATATTTTGTTGAAAATATTTTTTTTCAGTTTTTAAAAAATGAAAATATTTTATTAAAAACAATTTTTCTCTTTTTACAAGAAAATTCAGTTTTTACAAAAACAAATGCCTTAAAAAACTGAAAAAACTGAAAAATATATTTGTTTTTGGTAAAAACTGAATTGTTTTTTGTAAAAACTGGAAAAAATTAAAAGAAGAAGAAAGCTTTACTGAATTAGTACTGTTGCATTAGTTTAAAAAACGAAACTATTTTGTAAAATATTTTTTTTTTAGTTTTTACAAAAAAAATAATAATTATTTTTAATTAAGCATTGACCTAACGGTCAAAGGGAATAAGTGAACCAAAAAGATGGATGGAGGGAGGTATTTTTAACCCAATAGGTGGATGAAGGGTATTTTTAAACCCTTTTCAATAGTTTAAGGGCATTTTGAACCATTTTACGAAAGGAAAAATATAATCAATTTTATCTTAAACTTTTAAAATGATAAATAATTTGAACCAATTATTTTTAATAAGTGAGAACGAACAAAAATTGTTTCTTTGAATTCTGCATATTATGTCTACTATCGTTACTGGTTTGTGGGGACCAACGGATCTTCGGTATGGACTTACTAATTGGTGTTTTCTATCTGGACAGGACTGCTTGTACTTTCCTAAAACCCCAATACCTATGCCAAATGAAAAGCCACCTTGGGAAATGTTTTCTTTCTCCTACTTTATTTTAGAGATCTTCATATAAATAGTCACATTTACTGTTTATTTTTTTTAATTGATATATATATATATATATATATATATATATATATATATATATATATATATTATGGAGATCACACCCACCTACATTGCAACCGGATGACCAAGTCACAACTTCGCAAATCTATAGCCTAAAGATAATAGGTCCACATACGAAAAAACTTGATTCTCCATATCTTCTACTACGAATTTTGTGTGATTTTTTATCTTTGCCCTCAAGCAGCTTAAATCGATCATATGCATTTCCATTGTAGCTACAAAAATGCAAATCAGGCACAATGCAACTCGAAAAAAGCTTAAATTTTCTTTTTTCTTAAGTTCCAAAGAGCAGAAAGTAAAAATAAAATTTAATATAATTTATTGTTGCGGTTCATGTTTTGGCAGAGAAAGCAATAAAGAAATCAACTTTATACATAAATTATATGAAGAAAGTAAGAAAACCCATAAAAATTTCAATTTCAATTATTTGCATATGTACAGTACATATATAATGATATATAATTTTGTATGAACTTGTATATAAAATATACAATATTGTATATCAGTTTTTCACCGGCATAGAAAAATAAAAGCAACATTAACAGGAAACACATAGGATGCAAACTCAAAGCAACAAAGGAAAATCAAAACAAATTGTACCCAAACAAAAGCAAAAGCAAAACACATCAAAATAAAAATTCATAAATATGCAACAAAACTAAAATCACTGCAGTGAAAGAGGAACTTACTTTAAAAGAAGGATCACTACAAGAAAGTCAAACAAATATCGCGAATACAAAGATCAACAGTATCTACACAATTAGAAAATAATATTATACCCTTAATATAACTTTATATTAGGCCAAATACATTACTGGACCCTTAAACTTGGCTTTTTTTGTCGCTTGAACACTTAAACATAGAGTTGTTCCTATCAGGCCCTTCAACTAAACCACATCTGTGTCAATTAGACACTTTGTAGACCATCTGAGAAAAAATATTATAAAAATTATTGGATATGTAATTAGCCGCACTTGTGTATTTGATAACTTTTAAAGCTTTCTTCTTTGCTTATGAAATAGCTGCATTTGTGTATTTGACAGCTTTGCTCTTTTGCTGAAGTACTATTTTTGTTAAAAGTTTTTAATGTCAAAATGCAACTTCTATCAACCACTTGTGCGTTCTAGTTTGTAAAGTTTTATTCCAATAACTTACAAGTGCCGCGCAAAGAGAACAAGCATGCAAAATGAGAATAGTCAAATTCATGTACACTATACTTTCTTTTTAAAAAAAATATTAAGAGGATAAATGATGGGTTCACGAGAAGAAGAAGAGAAATCGAGTGTAAGATAAAAGTTGGCTTTAATTGGAATAATATATTAGAATGTCATAATATAATAATAATAATAATCCATAACTTTTTTTTCATGTTCATGCATGTTTCCCTACGCACTCAATTATGTCACTGCAAAGTGTCTAATTGGCACAGATGTGGCTTAGTTGAAGGGTCTAATAGGAACAACTCTATGTTTAAGTGTCCAAGTGACAAAAAAAGTCAAGTTTAAGGGTCCAGTTATGTATTCTGCCTTTATATTATGATGTAATATTGTATACAAAAATTCAATTTTATTTTTAACTTTCTTTTTCAATTGGTATGATTTTGAAAACCAGTATTGATCAAACCCAATCAACCCAACACTCTAGATTCAAGTTACTATACGCTTTTTCAATACTTTTAACTTCACCTAGTCATTTTAGAGTAATATTTCATATTTGAGTTGAACTTTGAGTTCCGAAGCTCCTTCAATGGAGTTATGGTTTTCGCTGCAGCAAAACTTCAACTTCAGATTTGGACACCCATTAATCGAGATTTAAATTTTTTTTTTTTGCTGAGATTTGATACCTACATGAAACACATCTAACAAAGTGATTGAACACCAACGATACAGGAATTTGGGATGCAAAGTCGTCGACAACAAATTACAAAGAAGAAAGAAGAAAAGAAAAAGAAAATTTGTTGTGTTAAACTTTAAAAAACCCTTTGAAGGGAATGTTATGCTATTTCAAAGATTTGGCGAGGAAGTTTGAGAATTTTATTCGTTCAAGGCCTGCTATTTGATTGGGCATGTCGCATCATATGTTGGTTAGAAATGAGTTTTTAATGTTGGACTAAGGGATAAAAAAACTATTTAATTTAGATTATTATGATAAAATACTACCAAAATTAGCTATAATTTACAAATACTATCAATATTAATCAATTACTTCTAAAATACGACCGATTTCAATTACAAAGTGGTCAGTCATTCCTCTTGCTAAAATGGTAAGTGGTTGATTATTTTCACGATCCGGAATTTCCATCATCGGGACCGTGATAGCCGCTAACATTATACTTGTTAGGCAAGCCAATGTTAGAGATTTATCATCCAATTCTTTTACGTTTCAGTGATAATAATACGCAAGCTATAATAAGTCAAACTGAACGCAGAAATAAATAAATAACAACTTTGATTATATACTATTACTGCCCAGAATTCAGAGTCACAATTCACGAGCATTCTAAGATTTTTACTACAAATATTTGTCCGAAAGAAAATGCAACGGTTTGCAAAATAAAGAAAACAGTAAAGTATGGGGTATAGAAGAGGATGCTAGGGCCTGCGGACGTCAATATATCTACCTTGGGTCTCTTATGGAATGAAGTCAGCAGCTCGTCTCAAGATCAGCTTGGATCGATACCAAAATCTGCACAGGAAGTGCAGAGTGCAGTATCAGTACAACCGACCCCATTTACTAATAAGTGTCGAGCTTAACCTCGGCAAACTAGTGACAAGGCTAAGAAAAGACACCCACAAACAACCTGTGCAGTATAACAATACATACACCAATAACAACGATAAAAGAAACAAGACAGATAATATTAGAAGGGGGACATGCTAAGGGAATCACAAGGTAAAGAAACAAAGCAGTGATAAAGACTTGATCGATCAATATGCCTTAAATAGATAGAACAAGTAAAAATGGTAAAGGAAACTGCATGGCATCACCTTTTGTGCTTTTACTCTCAATCTCACCATATAAAACTATAGAAACGGCACGACATCACCCTTCGTGTATTAACTCTCTCATAACATGGCACGCAATCACCCTTCGTGTACTAACTCTCTCATAACATGATACGACATCACCTTTCGTGCATTAACACTCACAATATGGCACGACATCACCCTTTATGCATTATCACTCATAAAATATGGCACGACATCACCATTCGTGCTTTTACACTCTACCTCACCAAAACAAGTAACAATAATAATAGGGGGATAGAAATGACAATAGCAAACTTATTTCTACATTTGATTCCACAATATCAACCTCATCTTCGAGTCAATACTTAATCAGTGCCAAAGTCCATAATCATGATATGAGTGCTCAACATAACATGTAGCTAATCTAACCAAGGATAATATGATCAAAGAAAGAAATAATCACAAGAATAGGACCCACTCGCATGCTATAATTTGACAATAACGCATCGATACTCGTCACCTCACCACACGTTGTACCTAACATTCAAACACGTAGCAAATAGGCAAATAAGACCTTATCCCTCAAGCCAAGGTTAACCACGACACTAACCTCGCTCCAAAGGCCACTCAAAGCTCAACCACCATTTTTTCCTTCACACAACCCTCCGGACCAATAAAATCTAGCAAATTACCAGCCGAATGATTCAATTTAAGCCTGAGGAACTACCCACGATAGCAAATGATTCAATTTAGGCCATTTTTTAAAAAGTCAACACCCCGGGTCGCTTGGTCCAAACCCAAAATTCAGATGAAAACCCGATTACTCATTCACCCTCGAGCCCGGATATATAATTGGTTTTAGAATCCGACCTCAATTTGAGGTCTAAATCCCCAAATTTTGAAATCCCTAGTTTCTACCCAAAAATTTCCAATTCCACCATAAAAACCTTCTAGATTGAAATCTTGTAAAATAAAGTAAAAGATTAAAAAAAACCAGTTTAGAATCACATACCTATAATTTGGGGAAGAAAGGTTCTCTAGAAAATCGCCTCTTGTATTTTAGATTTTGAAAATTTGAAGAATGGGAGAAAAACCCCCTCCAAAACTCATTTTGATCAGTTGCAGGTGTCGCATTTACGACCTGGGGTTCGCGATTGTGAACCCTCCAAATGCGAAGAACCAATCGCAAATGCGATGGCCTCTTCATTCCTGCTTGCATCGCAACTGCGAGCCTGACCCTTTACGCAAATGCGACCATATGATGCAAATGCGATCACTGCCTTTGCCCATCCCAGTTTGCAAATGTGAATGCTGGCCTTCCTAGCCACTCTTCGCAAATGTAATGAGTGGATCTCAAATGCGAACCCAGCAGTGTTTAAGCGATGCTTGACTTCGCATTTACGAGGTCTGAGACCTGCAACAAAATTTGATTCACCATGAGTGCTTTAATTCTTATTTTCACTCCATAGTATATTCGAAACTCACTTGAGCCCTGAGGGCTCCAAACCAAATATGCACATAAGTCTTAAAATATCATACGAACTTGCTCGTGCGATCAAATCGTCAACATAACACCTAGAACTATAAATTTAGCACCAAATAAAGCAAAAATTCTAAGAAAACTTTGAAACTTCTACTTTCTCAACCGGACGTCAAAATCACGTCAAACCAACTCGGTTTCTCACCAAATTTCATAGATAGGTTCTAAATATTATATTGGACCTGTACCGGGATCCGAAACCAAAATGTGGACCCGATATCAGCAATGCCAAACATCAATCAATTCTTTAAAACCATTAATTTTCAAATTTTTAATTTTCAACAAAAAATCATAACTCGAGCTAGGGACCTCAGAATTCGATTCTAGGCATACGTCCAGGTTTCATATTTCATTACGGATCCACCAGGACAGTCAAAATACGGGTCCGGATCCGTTTACTCAAAATATTGACCGAAGTCAACTAAAATCAACATTTAAGGCAAAAATTCTTATTTTTCTCAATTTTCAATATAAAAGCTTTCCGGAAACACGCCCAGACTATGCACGCAAATTGGGAAGGGTAAAAATGATATTTTTAAGGTTTAAGAGTGCAAAATCGAGTTCTAAAACATAAGATGACCTTTTGGGTCATCATATTCTCCACCTCTAAAATAACCGTTTGTGCTCGAACGGACATAAAAAAGTACCTGAGCTGGTGAAAATGTGGGGATATTTACTCCGCATATCGGACTCGGACTCCCAGGTAGCTTCCTCAACATGCTAACCTCTCCATTGCACTCGAACTGAAGAATAATTCTTTGATCTTAAGTGACAAAACCTACTGGTCTAGAATAGCTACCGGCTTCTCCTTGTATGTCAAATCCTTGTCCAACTGGACAGTGATGAAGTCTAACACGTGCGATGGTTCGTTATGATACTTCCGAAGCATGGACACATGGAATACTGGATAGACTGCTGATAACCCAGGTGGCAATGCAAGTCTGTAAGCTACTCCCCCCACTCGCTCAAGAATCTCAAAAGGCTCGATGTATCTAGGGCTCACCTTACCCTTTTCTAAACCTTATCACACCCTTCATGGGTGACATATGGAGCAACGTTTTCTCCCCGAATATGAATGCAACATCATGGACCTTACGATCGGTGTAACTCTTCTGCCTAGATTGAGTTTTGTGAAGTCTATCCTGAATGATCTTAACCTTATCTAGGGCATCCTGTACCAACTCTTTACCCAATAGCCGAGCCTCCACTGGCTCAAAGCATCCAACCGGTGATCGATACCATTTACCATCTAATGCCTCATAGGGAGGCATCTCGATGCTCGACCGATGGCTGTTGTTGTAGGCAAATTTAGTAAACCTCCGAAGTCAATAACACATACACGGAGCATATCTGCCAATATCCGAATAGTGTGCTCAGACTGCTCGTCCGTCTAAGGATGAAATATTATGCTTAGCTCAATATGCGTTCCCAACTCATGTTGTACTTCCCTCCAGAAATGCGAGGTAAACTGCGTACCTTGATCAGAAATGATAGACATGGGCATACCGTTAAGATAAATGATCTTGCGGATATAAATCTTTGCCAATCGCTCTGAAGAAAGGTAACTTCCATAGGAATGAAATGCAATGACTTGGTCAGTCTATCCACAATAATCCAAACTGCATCAAACTTCCTCTGAGTCCATGGGAGTCCAACAATGAAATCCATAGTGGTACGCTCCCACTTCCACTCAAGAATCTCTATCTTCTGAAGCAAACCACCAGGTTTCTGATGCTCGTACTTTACTTGATGTCAATTTAGACACCGAGCTACATATGCAACTATATCCTTATTCATCCTCCTACACCAATAATGTTTTCGCAAGTACTGATATTGGCGGCACCCGGATGAATAGAATACTGGGAACTGTGGGCCTTTTCTAGAATCAACTCACGAAGTCCATCCACATTAGGTACACAAATACGACCCTACATCCTCAAAACTCCATCATCTTCAACCGTAATATGCTTGGCATCACCGTGTCGCACTGTGTCCCTATGGATAAAAAAATGAGGGTCATTATACCGCCGCTCCCTTATGCGCTCAAACAAAGAAGATCGAGCGACTATGCAAGCTTAAACACAACTAGGCTCAAAAACATCCAACCTCACGAACTGATTGGCTAAGGCCTGAACATATAATGCAAGCAACCTCTCACCGACTGGAATGTACACAAGGCTCCCCATACTAGCTGACTTCCTAGTCAAAGCATCAGCCACCACATTGGCCTTCCCGGGATGATACAAGATGGTAATATCATAGTCTTTCAATAGATCCAACCACCTCCTCTGCCTCAAGTTGGCTCCTTTTGCTTGAACAAATACTGCAAACTCCGATGATCCGTGAACACCTCACACGACACGCCATAAAGATAATGCCTCCAAATCTTCAGCCCGTGAACTATGGCTGCCAGCTCTAAGTCATGACTAGGATAATTCTTCTCATGAACCTTCAGCTGCCGTAAAGCATATACAATTACCTTGGCACCCTGCATCAATATTGCACCAAGTCCAATAAGAGATGCATCACAATATACTATATAAGGCCCTGAACTGTGGGCAACACCAACACTAGCGACGTAGTCAAAGCAATCTTGAGTTTCTGAAAGCTCACCTCACACTCGTTTGACCATCTGAATGGAGCACCCTTCTGGGTCAACCTGGTCAACAGGGCCGCTATAGATGAAAACCCATCTACAAACCGACGGTAATAACCTACCAATCCCAAGAAACTACGGATCTATGTGGCTGAAGTAGGCCTAGGCCAATTCTGAGCGGCCTCAGTTTTTTAGGATCCACCTGAATACCCTCTGCTGATACAACATGCCCCAAGAAAGCGACTGAGTCCAACCAAAACTCGCACTTTGAAAACTTAACATGTAACTGACTGTCTCTCAGAGTCTGAAGTACGATCCGGAGATGCTGCTCGTGCTCCTCTCGGCTGCGGGAGTAGATCAAGATATCACCAATGAACATAATCATAGGGGAATCCAGGTATGGCTTGTACACCTGGTTTATCAAATCCATAAATGTTGCTGGGGCATTTGTTAAGCCAAATGACATTACTAGAAACTCATAACGCCCATATCGAGTCCGAAAAACTATCTTAGGGACATCAGATGCCCTAATCCTCAACTGATGGTAGCCAAACCTCAAATTCATCTTTAAAAACACATTGTCCCCCTGAAGCTGATCGAATAAGTCATCAATCCTCGGCAATGGATACTTGTTCTTGATAGTGACTTTGTTTAATTGCCGATAGTCTATAAACATCCTAATCGACCCATCTTTCTTCTTCACAAATAATACGGGCGTACCCCAGGGCGAGACACTAGGTCTACTGAAGCCATTATCAAGCAAGTCTTGCAACTGTTCTTTCAAAACTTTAACTCTGACCGGACCATACGGTATGGCGGAATAGAAATGGGTTGAGTGCGCGAAACCAAGTCAATATCCCTGTCCGGTGGCATCCCCGGCAGGTCTGCAGGAAATACCTCTGGAAACTCTCGGACAACTAGTATAGAATCCATGGAAGGAACCTTCGCACTAGAATCGCGGACATAAGCCAAATAAGCTAGACAACCCTTCTCGACCATACGCCAAGCCTTCATATAAGAGATAACCCTGCTGGTAGAATGACCAGGAGTTCCTCCCCACTCTAATCTAGGCAACCCCAGTAAGGCTAAGATTACTGTCTTGGCGTAATGGTCCAATATAACATGATAAGTTGACAGCCAATCCATCCCCAAAATGACATCAAAATTGACCATATCGAGAAGTAGGAGATCTACACGAGTCTCAAGACTGCCAATAGTAACCACACACGAATGATAAACATGATCTAAAATAATAAAATCTCCCATAGTGGTGGACACGTACATGGGAGCACTCAAAGAATCGCGAGGCACAACCAAATATGAAGCAAAATAGGATAACACATACGAATAAGTAGAACCCAGATCAAATAGTACTGAGGCATCCCTACTACAAACTGAAATCGTACATGTGATAACCGCTTCAGATGACTCAGCCTTAGGCATGGCTGGAAAAGCGTAGCATCAGGATGGGCCCCACCACTCTGAATTATATCTCGAGGACGGGCCCTGTTTGGCTGGCCTCTACCTCTAGCGGCCTGACCTCCAGCTCTAATGCCTCGACCTCCACCTCTAGCTGTCTGACCCTACCTCTAGCTGGCTGAGAAGGTAGTAAAGCACCTGGTGCCAGAACCATGGCACGAGAACCCTGATGTTGAGAACTGCTCGATGCTCGAGGGCAAAAACCTAACAATGTACCTCATATCTCCACAAATTTAATAAGTCCTTGGTTGCTATGACTGAAACTGACCCTGTCGGCCTAAGTAACCACCTTGAAAATTATAGAGGGGAGGTGCAATGATAGGAGCGGATGGTGCACTGTAGGCTAGTTGATAGGAATAACGCATATGAGGGCTACGACCACGCACCGTGAGAAACCTAGAGTGCTAAATAAAGCGGCCTGGGAGTATGACCTCTACCAAATGTACCCCTGATTCCAGACGAGGCACTACTGAATCTACTAGAGTAACGAGCTCTCTTGTCAGATGCCTGACCACTCCCCTGAGCTAGTACCATCTCGACTCGCCTGGCAACATTGGTTGCCGCCTGGAATGAAATCTCACTCCTAGTCTCCTTAGCCATCTACAATCTGATAGGCTAAGCAAGTCCCTCAATAAACCTCCTCACCCTCTCTCTCTCGGTAGGAAGAAGAAGAATAGCATAACAAGCCAGATCCACAAATTGATTCTCGTACTGAGTGATAGTCATACAACCCTGCTGCAGACGCTTGAACTACCTTCGATAGTCCTCTCTCTGAGTGATAGGAAGGGACTTCTCAAGAAATATCTGAGAGAATTGTTCCCAAGTAAGACCCGGCGACCCACCTGGTCTGGTCAGCACAAAATCCCTCCACCATTTCTTGACGGAACCCGACAAATAAAAAGAAGCAAAGTTGACCCTATTGGTCTCCACTATCCCCATGTTTTGTAACACCTTATGACAACTGTCCAGATAGTCCCGTGGATCCTCCGAAGATACACCGCTGAAGTGGACCAGGAAAATCTTGGTAACCTATCTAATCTCGACAAGGCCTCAGAAGACATAGCCGATCCATCATCGGTCTGTGCCGCAACACCCAGCTGAACTACCCTAACGGGCGGAGCTGCTGGAGTCTGGAACTAGGGAGCCTTCTACTTCGGAGTGTGAGTAGCGGGAGTTTTTGCTCCTCCCACAACCTGGGAGACGGATGGTGCTACAGGAAATGTGTCGGACTATTACAGACTCTCCATAAGGCCCACTAGAAGCAAAGCATCCTGAAGTACCGGGGTGGCGATGAACCCCTCTGAGATCTGAGTTGGCCCTACTGGAACGGTCTGGGCTGGAGCCTCCTCATCAGAATCTACGTGAGGCGCCGCCGCTGGTGCTGCTGCTTGAGCTCTAGGCCGAGCCCTTCCCCTACGTTGGCCTCTGGCACGGCCTGGTCCTCGTCCTCTACCCCTCGTAGGAGCTGCCCCTAGGGCTCTGGCTGCTGCTCAGCTAAAGATGCGGTGCGTGTTCTCGCTATCTACGAAAGAACAAGAGTAGAAGAGTTCAATTATCATTAAGAGAACAAAATTGCACGATAAAGTGGAATATAATTGAAATTATTTCTAAGCTCTGTAGCCTCTGGGAGATAAGTACAGACATCTCCATACCGATCCCTCAGACTCTACTAAGCATGTTCGTGAGTTGTTAGACTAAGGCAACCTAGTGCTCTGATACCAATTTGTCACGACCCGGAATCCCCACCATCGGGACAGTGATGGTTCCTAACATTACACTTGCCAGGCAAGCCAACGTTAGAGATTTAATAGCCAATCCTTTTACGTTTTAGTGATAACAATACGCAAGCTATAACAAGTAAAACTAAATGCGGAAGTAAATAAATAACAACTTTGATTATATACTATTGCCACCCAGAATCCGGAGTCACAATTCACGAACATTATCAGATTTATACCACAAGTATTTGTCCCAAAGAAAATGCAACTGTTTGCGAAATAACAATAAAGTATGGGGTATAGAAGGGGATGTCAGAGCCTGCGGACGCTGACATGTCTACCTTGGGTCTCCTGTGGAATGAAGTGTGCAGCTCGTCTCAAGATCACCTCGGACCGACACCAAATTTTGCACAGGAAGTGTAGAGTGCAGTATCAGTACAACCGACCCCGTATACTGATAGTGTCGAGCCTAACCTCAGCGAAGTAGTGACGAGGCTAAGACAAGAGACCCACAAACAACTTGTGCAGTATAACAATACACACACCAATAACAACGATAAAAGAAACAAGACAGGTAATATTGGAAAAAGGGACATGCTAAGGGATTACAAGGTGAAGAAACAAAGCAGTGATAAAGACTTGATCGATCAATATGCCTTAAACAAATAGAACAAGTAAAAATGGTAAAGGAAACCGCACGACATCACCCTTCGTGCTTTTACTCTCAATCTCACCCTTCATGCTTTTAGGTTTTGAAAATTTAAAGAATGAGATAAAAATCCCGTCCAAAACTCATTTTGATCAGTTGCATGTATCGCATTTGCGACCAGGGGTTTGCGAACCCCGCAAATGTGAATAACCAATCACAAATGCTATGGCCTCCCCATTCCTGCTTGCATCGCAAATGCGAGCCTGACCCTTTTCGCAAATGCGACTATATGATCCTAAATGCAATCATTGCCTTTCCCCGTCCCAGTTCGCATATGCGAATGCTGGCCTTCCCAACCACTCTTCGCAAATGCAATGAATGGATCGCAAATGCAAACCCAACAGTGGTCGCAAATGCGATGCTTGACCTCGCATTTGCGAGGTCTGAGTCCTGCAACTAGATCTGATGCACCAGTAGTGCTCTAAGTCCTATTTTCACTCTGTAGCCTATAAGAAACTCACCCGAGCCCTCGTAGCTCCAAACCAACCATGCAAACAAGTCTTAAACATCATACGGACTTGCTCACTCGATCAAATCGCCAAAATAACACCTAGAACTACAAACTTAGCACCAAATCAAGTGAAAATTCCAAGAAAACTTTAAAACTTCTATATTCTCAACCGGACGTCTGAATCACGTCAAACCAACTCCGTTTCTCACCAAATTTCACAAATAAGTTATAAATATTAGATTGGACCTGTAGCAGGCTCCAGAACCAAAATTCGGACCCGGTATCAGCAAGGCCAAACATCAATCAATTCTCTAAAACCATTAGATTTTCAGATTTTTAATTTTTAACAAAAATTCATAACTCAAGCTAGGGACCTCAGAATTCGATTCCAGGCATATGGCCATGACCCATATTTCATTAAGGACCCACCGGGACCGTCGAAATACAGGTCCAGGTCCGCTTAGTCAAAACGTTGATCGAAGTCAACTAAATTTAACTTTTAAGGCAAAAATTCTTATTTTTCTCAACTTTCAACATAAAAGCTTTTCAGAAACACGGCCGCATTGCGCACGCAAATCGAAAAGGTAAAAATGAAAAATTTAATGTTTAAGAGCGCAAAATCAAGTTCTAAAACATAAGATGACCTTTTGGGTCATCACGATTATTCTAAGCTTCATCTACTAAGTTTCTAGGTGTTTGAACCAATATTTGTTATTTCTCAGCAAATGTGCGCTCCCATTTCTTTGCTGTGTATACTCATATACACCATGGATTAACACAAATTGCTTTTTGTTTCTACAGATTCTAGCATGGAGCACGTATTCACATATGTTAACTGAAATTGAATCTCAAAAAGTTCCTACTCGTCTGTACTGAAAATTGAATCATAGCACACACACTCATTATTGTAGAGGACACAATTAACGGAAAATCTGGACCAAGGGTCAAAAGTAGGGATGACAAGAGGATCCGTGCGGTGCGGGTCTATATAAAATCGCAAAATTTCACCCCGCCCCGCCCCGTCCCGCATGGCACTTCTACCCGCACCACAACCACACCTGCATCACCCGCCTCGCCCAGCTTCAGTTTTTACTTCTATTATTTTTTATTTTGTTAGTTTTGTTTCTTTTATTTTAATAATTTTTTTGGATAAAATTATTCATGTCAGTTAAGAATTTAAGTTTGGGTGCAACTGCTTTGTTTAGTTTCTCCAATATATTGCATAGGATTAAAAGTAGACAAAGTCTAAAAATAACAAGGATATCTAGAAATTAAATTCTTTTAAAAAATATTTTGAACTAGTAAAATTATATAAAAGCAGTAAGTAAACGTGAAACTAACTTTTATGCATAAAGACTTGTGCAGCTTCCGTACTCCATTACAGATTAGATTTAGTACACAATGTAATAAGACACTCCATTATAGATTAGATTCTGTACACCATATTATAAGTCACTATTAATCCTTGTAAATTATTTATTATGAATTACTTATTAAAAATATACGAATTATGCTAATAAATTTATGATTGGTTATTATGATATATAGAAAACCTTTCTAATGCAGACAAACATACTTTGACATCAATACTGAAGCTTAATATCTCAAAAGTAGACCGAAGACATCACTAAAATGTTGTAGTTTTGTAAAAAATTGTCACGCCCCAACCTCGGGAGGCGCGACCGGCGCTCAATCAAGTGAACCCGACTGAGCAAGCCTTACCGAACACTTTCTACCCCAAATCAATATGAATACGGAACCCATGCCTTTCATTAATTTAGACGAATATACATGG
>MU753378.1:2944-24108 GCA_026770625.1 Nicotiana glauca | reverse complement strand
GAAAAATTAAAAGTCCGAAATACAATAATGTTAAAAGTAAATAATTAGGAATATGGAAAAGTAATCCATAAATATGAAATTGGATCTTGAATTAGGTAGAGGGTTCAAGCTAAAAGGTTTTATCCTTTTGTTTGAATTCGGACTTGAATTCGAGATTCGAATTTATAATTATGGATTACTTGACTCTTTAGAGACAAAACACAAAAATAGAAAATTTAGTTACTTTAGTTTGGACTTTTAATAATAAATGAGACGAGCTTCGCAAAATTAAATACATAATTGCGGGGCCGTCATTAATTATTTACTAAAAATACTTAGTATTCAGGATAGGCCGTTAAGCGAATTTCACGGCTTTCCCAAAAGATAACAACACGTTAGCCGCTTTAGGCGCGATTTTTAATAATCTTACCTTCCTAATACGGGTGTGCATTTCATGCAACCCAAATCCAAATCCGAAAATATTGAATAAGAATATGTCGAGGATCCGGGTGCATTTCATGTGACGTGATCCGAAAATATGTTCTTAAATGACGTTCACTTTCTTAAATAAAATAATTGTCAAAAAGTGGTAATTAATTCTAACATTGCAAAAAATAGGATAACATGTATCAAAAATCAAATATTTTTAGCCAAATATAACAATTGAGCGACCGTGCTAGAATCGCGGAACTCGGGAATGCCTAACACCTTCTCCCGGGTTAACAGAATTCCTTACCCGGATTTCTGGTTCGCGATTGTTAAACAGAGTCAAATCCTTCCTCGATTCGGGATTCAAATCGGTGACTTGGGACACCATAAATCTCCCAAGTGGCGACTCTGAATCTTAAATAAAAACGAATCCCGTCTCGATTGTCCTTAAATTGGAAAAACTCCTTTCTTTATTATATCCTTTTCCGAGGTGTAGTAAAAGCCGTAAAGCTCGGAAAAAGGAGGTGTGACAAGGGTATGAGAGGAGGAGTATATTTAAACGGGACTTTCAGTTATTTTTCACTTTTCAAAACCTTAAAAACATAAGAGACGATTTTTCAAACACTTTTCTTCTCCAAAAACATTAGTAAGTGATTTTCAACTCATTTCTTTCACTCCTGAACTTTTTTTTATAAGATTTCATCTTAGAATTTAGGGTTTTTATGGTGGAATTGAGAATTTCGGGTAAAACCTAAGAATATTGAAGTTTAGGGAATTAGACTCAAATTAAGGTCAGATTCCAAAATTAATTATATATCCGGGCTCGGGGTGAATGGGTGATCGGGTTTTGGTTCGAATTTCGAATTTGGACCAAGTGAGCCCTGGGTCGACTTTTGACTTTTCGAGAAAAACTTTTGAAAACCTATTTTCATGCATTATAATTGATTCATTTAACGTTTATTGATATAGTTAAGTAACTTGTGGCCAGATACGAGCAAATTAGTGGTGGAATCAAGAGGTAAAGCGGTAGTTGAGGCTTGAATTGAGTTCGTGACATCAGGGTAGGTGTTTGGTCTAACCTTAGCTTGAGAGATTAGGAGTTGTGTACTATTTGCTATGTGTTAATTGCTGAGTGTGACTACGGGCATGGTGAGGAGTATCTATCTGTTGGTGTCATGCATGCCCGTCAGTCTTATGCTATGATTAATACGATATCGTTTTGTATTGTTCATGCCTTATATGATATTTCTATTGTTGAACAAGGCTTGTGTAAGTAATTTTAGTAATTAAACATTGAAGAACGTTGGCTCAAGTTGTGAAATGACTTGGGGAATTATTGTTGGCAATTGAATATTTTAGAGCATTGGCTCAAGTTGTGAATTGAGTTGTGAAATAAATATGAAAAAGGAAAAGAGGATTATGATATTGTCTCCCTTACCGGGACGTTGTCCCTTTTAATGTAATCTTCCTTGTTGGGATGTTGTTGCTTTTTGATATTGTTTTCCTTGCCGGGATATGATTGTTGTACTATTTTTCCCTTGCCGAGATTTTATTGTGATTCTATTTATTTCCTTTCCCTTATTGCTTGCGATTGTTGTTTGTATGAGGAAGAGTGTTAAAGCACGAAGGGTGATGACGTGTATTGTTTTGGTGAGAGAGTGTTAAAGCACGAAGGATAATGCGGTGCATGATATTTGTGAGAGAGTGTTAATGCACGAAGGATGATGTCGTGCCGCACAATGTACCATTCCATGCCTTTATATGAGTGATACTGCAGGGAAGATCATTCCCTGCCATGTTTATGTGAGGTAAAAGCATGAAGGGTGATGTCATGACGTTTATATTGATTATTATGGCGAGGACGAGGGTAAAAGCACGAAAGGTGATGTCGTGCACTTGTCTTTGATATTCCTATTTTCTACTGATAGTTGAGTTACAGTGTTCTTTACATTTAAATGTTGGTTTCTGTTGCTATTGTTGTCCCCCGCAGCATGACTCCCCCTTCTTATCTTTAATTGTACTGTATTGCCCTTTATTTTCCGCTGTATATGATTAACTACACATGTTTATTTGATAGTCTGGTCCTAGCCTCGTCACTAATTCGCCAAGGTTAGGCTAGGCACTTACCAACACATGGGGTCGGTTGTGCTGATACTACACTCTACACTGTGTGCAGATTTTGGTACTAGAACATACAGACCTTAGCATTGGGTTGCTGCCTTCAGTCCATTCGGAGATCCGAGGTAGTCCTGCAGGCGTCCGCATGCCCTAGCGTCTCCTTCTATCCTTTCATCCTGTTTCATTTATGTATTTTCGAGATAATATTGTATTTATTTTTCTGACCCTTATTTGTAATATATTTAGACTGTTTGTAAAATTGTGACACCAGTTCTGGGTAGTTTATGTATAGATTGGTATTGTCATCTTTATTAAACTATTACGTTTCAATCTTTAGCTTATTAAATTCCGTTGTTTATCTAATGTTGGTTATTAATTGTTAGAGGATTAAAAATGGAAAAAAGGTAAATTATTCAAATGGTAGGCTGCTTAGCTTTTATTAGTAGGCGCCATCACGACTCCCGATGGTGGAAAATTTGAGTCGTGACACTCCGAGTCCTAACCCTAGTCTTAACTCCCTCATACATGTCCTTTACCACCCTAATGTAAGCTACGACACACCTTTCACCTCTAGACATCTCCAAAACCTCCTTGGGAACATTGTCATATGCTTTCTCTAGGTCAATAAACACCATGTGTAAATCCTTCTTCCAATCCCTATACTGTTCCACCAATCTCCTGGTAAGGTGAATAGCTTTCGTAGTAGAATGACCCGGCATGAACCCGAATTGATTGTCGGATATAGACACCGCTCTCCTCGCCCTCTATTCCACTATCCTTTCTCAAACTTTCATTGGTATCACGTAGCAAATTAAGTTTATTTAAAAATTTGTCCCCGATACTATTATAGAATTCATTTCGAATGTAGTTTTCTAAACAAGAATAAACTCATTGTGGGTGTGGAGTAATACTATAGTTTATGAAAAGAATGCTCTTTTTATTAATTTACTCATTTAGTTTTTCTTGAGTAGGAAATCTCAATTCAGAGGCTTCTCATATTCTCAGTCATAACTCTAAGCTTATTCAAGTTAGCAAGTTGTTTTCAATTTTCCTAATATATTACCCTCATTATTGGAAGAAAACAATTACACAACTGAAAAAGGTTAAAAATAACCCCTTTACTACACGAAAAGGATCATATATACCCTTCGTTATACTATTGGTCTACTATAAATACCTCTCATCCGTTAAATCTTCCACCGTGTCCAACATCATTACACATGGACTGACTTTTCACTGATGTAAATACCACGTGACAATGCCACTTCACCACCCCAATCTTGTTTACCCCTCTCACTACTTGTTCCTTTACCACCACCTTCCTCTCCACCCAACACCATTACCAACATTTCTCAACTACTGTAATCACTACCATCACTTTTAATAACGATGCAGACAAGCTCGAGCAGCTTAGACTTGACGCCGAGGAGCAAAAGGCCATAACTGAAACCTCCAGAAGAAGACCCAAAACAAAGAGATTCTGAAAGCTTGAAAATGGATGATCCAAATGTAAATTGGGGATTTGATGGAAGCCCAAAATATTATAATAATAATAATAATAATTATTATTATTACTATTACTATTATTATTATTATTATTATTATTATTATTTTGCTATCAAATAACGGACAAAATTTTTTTTTTTTCGTATCAAATATTGGTATTTGGTTTAGTTGTAAAACTGTAATAGGAATAAAGAAAACCTTAATCCACTTGCATCTCAAAACCTCAAGCCCATAATTTAGACGGCCAACAAAGGAACTGCAAACCATGATTATTTGAACAGATAATGAGTAATTAAACAACCTAATGAAAACAAAGAAGAATCTAAGAATCAACAATGGTAACCTCAACCTCAACAGCAGGTTCAATAGTGATTGAGGTGATCTGCTTGACCCCTGCAGAACTAATTAAAAGGTCAATCACACACGTGTGCATCCGCAATTCAAACTTGTCTCATGTATTTGTGCCTTCTCAATATGACGATTTTTTGGTGGCACTCTTGAGCCTAATTATTTTACCAGACTCGCTCATCATAGAATGTCAGACTAAGTTGGAGCTACTAAGTTGGAGCTTCAGTTGCTGCTGATATGGTTCAAAGGTTGTATCTTTTTGTTTTTAATAAATATAAATAATTAAGAGATATTTAAGAAAAATTTAGATAAGTAAAGAAAATTGGTATTCATGTTTAACTAATTTATTTTCTGGAATTTTTTGGTTATTCATCCTTAAGGGTTTGTGCAATTATGGAGAGGAAGAAGTGGTAGGAGGAGGTAAAATGGGGTTGGGGTGGTGAAGTTTGGCATCTACATCATCAAAAGTAAGACCATGTGATGATGTTGGACATAGTGGAGGATTTAATGGACAAAGAGTATTTTTGCACCAATTTTATAACGTCAAAAATTCTAACAGACCAATAATATAACGAAAGATATATATGATCATTTTTACATAGTAAAGAGTTTTTTTCATCCTTTTCCGATTATACAATATACAACCATCCTATTTCTGAAAAAAAAAATAATTCTAAAGTAATGATTGAAGTTGAAAATCCAGAAATAAAAAAGAAGAAGCATAATAAAAAGAAGGTTGAATGGGACCCATCTGATGTGGCATCTGCAATGCGGCAAGTGGGTCCACAAAGCTGACGCATACTAGCACCTAAACGTTGCTATCTAAGTTCTTAAAAAGAAAAATATCTTAACACATGCTATGGACCCCAAAAAAGGAAATGGCTTTCTAGTTATTTACGTGGAAATGAATTTTTGGTCATAAAATTTTGAATCTTATTGGGAGATGAATTTTAATTTTTTTTAAAATTTTAAAAATTCCAAAAAGTATTTTTAGTTTTTTTTTTACTTCAAGTCATTTACAAAAATTCAAAAAATAAAATTTAAAATTATATTTATATTCAAACACAACTTTAATTTTTAAAGAAAAAATGCATAAAGACCCCATTCACCTTATCCTGAAAAATTATTTACACACCTAAACTTTACGGGTATTCTAACGCCCCACTATTGTTTGAAGAACTGTATTTATTTACTTGCAGCGCGTGTTTGACAACACAATTGAGCGCGTCTTTGCTCTATTTTAATCGTTGAAAACACCCAAAAAAAAGAAAAATTTAAATTTTTAACTTCAATATAATCCCCAACCATAGTAAAATCCATTCTTCCCCAATATTTTATCAAACCCAATTGGAGAACCCTAATTTCTTCTTCAACCTTTCATTGCTCTATCTCACAAAAAGAAAAAAATGAGATTTCAACTTTATTTCCAACGCTCTAATCTTCCATTACTCGTCCAACTCAAGCACAATTCACCCCTTAATAAATCTCAAAATTCGCCATAGAAAGAAATTCACCAACTAGCTGTAGAAAAAAGGAACTTAGTTAAACCAATAACTCTACAAATTTTGCACAAATCCAAGAAAATTTCAAAAACTGAAATTTCTAAGTCTGAAGCTAGTTTAAATGAGAAAAGCTCAAAACTTTTGGTATTGGGAGCTGTATCTGTTGGGGGTAATGTTGTTTTTAATGGGTTTTGATGATCAAAATAAGGTATTGGCTTGGGTCCAGAAGGTCCATTAATGGAGGAATTTGGGATAATACGAGGAGATATGCCATTTATGCATTGACAGTTAGTACTGGAGTTTTTGGGCTGTTTATGAAGCGCGTATTTCTCACTCAAATTAATATAGCTGGGCCTGGCCTTAGAGGGAGTAAATAAATACATTTTTTCAAATAATAGCGGGTGTTAGGATATCCGGTATGTAAATAACTTTCCACGACAAGTTGAATGGGTCTTTATGCATTTTCTCATTTTTAAATATTATTTTCACTTCTCCTTTTCATTTTTCACCGAAATTTTACCATTCGTGTCCAAACGCCACTATATTCCACCTCTTCACTGCTCTCATAAGTCCAATCACATCACCGTTGAATCGCAAAATCTCTCTCTCTCTCTCTCTCTCCATTTTCTTCATGGCTATCGCCAACGCTTTCTTCACTTCACTTCGATCGGCGTTCTCCGACGCCGATTATGGCGTCAACTCTCCTCCCTCCGCCGTATTTCACACATTTTCCGGCTCCAGTGTTACCACTTCTCGCCGGAGAAAGTAAGCTACTTTACTTAAACCTTTCGCCTTATTACCCTTGTTTACTAATTACTGACATATGATCTCGTATTATGTTTTGAGCTATATAATCAGCTTTAGCTGAAAAACAAGTTTTAGTAGTAAATTAAACCTATTTACCGACTCTCTATGCTATTTTAGTTGAGAAAATACTGAAATTGCCGGTTGATTTGGTTTCTGCGGAATCTTCACTGTTTAGTTTTTAGGTATGTAGAGTAGCACGTGAATGATACGTGAATGATCTTGTATTTTTCTATTTGATTAGTGAAACCATAGAAGTGAATGATTTTCAGTTATTTAAGTAATTAAATATATATATCTAAAAGATTTGAGTTATATGCCATCGACAGTTTACACAATCAGTGTTCTTTAACCTGTGATAGCAGTTTTTTTTAATCAGGTTACCAATTAATGTTACTTTAGAATTTTTTTTTTGATTTGCACCGGGTTTCCGAGTCTCTAAGAGCCCCGACTAATCCCGGGGGTGCACAGGCCCTCGGCAAGGATTTTCCCGCAAGTGCACCACGGTTAATTCAGGTTTTACCCAGTCCGATGACCCTCAGAAATTGTTTGCACCCGGTGGGTTTCGAACTCGAGACCTTGAAAGGGAGCAAACCCCAAGGCTCAAGTCAATTGACACCGGGCCAACCCCTGGGGTTTTAATGTTACTATAGAGATTTACTTGCACTTACCTTATAAGTGACTTGACTGTACTGTGATCTGACAAGTTTGAGTTGCTTTGCAGGTTTACTGTTTATTGTACTATAGATGGAGTTGATTCAATGAGTTTGTCACCAGCATTAGTGAGTTTTGATTATATCTCTTGTATAGTAGCTAGTTTATCGTGGATATTATGATGTTCTGGAATGATTGCTTGAGTGGCTCAATCTCAGTTCTAAATAAGTATGTCAATCCATTTTTGTGCAAATTTTCCCATTTGAATAGGGTATTTGTGCATTTTTCTCACTCATGTAATTTCACTAATTCTATTTTTGAACTTGACTTCTTGGTTTTCTGGTATTTTTTTTCTGAGAAGGTAACAAGTTTTATAAATTAAGTAGAAAAACCTTTACAATTTGAAGATAGTTACAAGACCCCCGAAAAAGAGCAAAACACAAACCCAGATTGTGGTAGTTACAAAGAGTCAATAATATCCACTATAGACTCTACATCTTCTACCAAAGCTTCTTTACACCAAAAGTGAAACAAAAATATACAATTTGTCTTGATCTTCTGTTCAGTGTTAGCTCTATCTTCAAAGCACCTTGAATTTCTCTCCATCAAATTGACCACCAAATACCTGCTGGGATAAACCTCCACCAATGCTTCTGCCTCAGTAGAATACCTGGGTCATTCCAGTAAGCTAACATTTCTGCAGTTGTCCTAGGTATTGCCCATTTCACACCTTTCATACTCATGAAAAGATACCACAACCTACTAGTTACTTTGCAATGTAAAAAGAGGTGACTGTTTGTTTCAATCTCTCTTCCGCACAAGAAACATTTGGAACACATAAGCATTCCTCTCCTCATTAAACAGTCATGAGTTAGAACAACCTCTTTGACGACAAGCCACTTTAAAAGGGATTTTCACCTCCAGATGTGCTTCCAGTAACATGTCCCATTGTTCATGTGACCAGAGCTATTCAAGATTCCATATGCTGACTTTACAGTATATTCTGTTATTATAGACTGTTATTGAAATAGCTTCCCAAGGAGCTAATGAATTTAGATATTTTAGTGGTTTACTTTATTGCATGCTGTTGAGGCTTTTAAGTAATAAATCAAATAAAACATTTCCAAATCTTCTCTGCATCTGATAAATCAATTTTCGAGTTTTGAGATACTTGTGAAAATGAATGGTCAATGCATTTCTAGAATGACGCTGCTTATTCAGAGGAAAAGGGAAAGTTGCGTTGTTAGATGGTAGTTGTTTGACATTTCTAGCATTTGATAAAATGCACTGCCATTCAAAGTTGGAACTTGGCAGCTGAAGATAAGTAACAGCAATTTAACAGGGAAAGGTGGGTGGAAAAAATCAAATGGCCACTTAAATATTGTTATAGCTGATGGAGGATAGAAGAAGTGTAGGAACAAAATCAAGTTGTTCTTCTATAAAAGGTACAAAAACAAATTAAGCTGACTGTAGCTTTGAGTTTTTTCGTTTGTGCACCAGGCTACCAGCACCATAATTTAGTGATTTCCTGTAAACTTGCAGCAAATATTGGTGATATCACCATTTGTTGAAAACATAATCATATTACAGTGTGAAATCATTGAAGCATCATTTTTCTTATTGGATAAATTCCTATAAAAATTTAGCAACAAAACTATATGCTATATTGTTTAATTGAATACTCATAATGAGGAATGGAAAAAAATGCAGAGATTGCAGAATCTCCTTTTCTCCAGTCATTAGCATTTTTTATGTATATTTCTGTCATTTTGTCGGATCATGATGGTGATTGTATATTTTCCTTTCAGAAAGCCGAGCAGGGGTCTGGTTATGTTCCTTTGCCAATTGTTCATTTAATTCAGGATCCTGAATGCGATGCGACCACTGTGGAAATTAGCTTCGGTGATCGGCTAGGTCTTCTCATTGACACGGTGAATTCTTTGAACCACCATTCCCAGCCTGTGCAGTGTGCATATGCATGCCAATGTCCGCATGCATGTTTCTCTTTTTGCTTCCATATAAATGGAATTTTGTGCAAAATTTTCTCCATTGAATACAAAATTTTGAAAGAAGGGAGAGATAAAATATCACGGAAGCTGGTATTCCTTGTCATACCATTTCTGCTTGGAGATTCATTGCATGTCGGATCCCATATCCAACCTGTTAAAGATGCTCCGAGAGAGGCTCAAAGATATTTAATTTCACATTTTCCGTTCAGATACTTTCCTCCACTGATAAGCACTTGAATGGACCTACGTCTCTATCTCTGTTTTAAAAAAAATATTGTTTAATGTTTCCTCTTTCAAGGGATCTGAGTTTTTAGTCACTCTTTCCTTTTGGTTTCCGGCTTTCCGGTTTGTGTATTTGTTTACTGGCCACATACTGTTGTGATCAGATAAACAAGTTTATTGCGATGGGTGATACTTGCCTTTTGCATTTTATACATAGAGGAGAGATTTGGTGGTTAACTATTCATATGATACTTGTCTGCATGCCTTTCCTATTGGTAACCACCCCATACGTTATATTCGTGTACAATCTCCTTTTCCAGGGTCTAGTGCTTTTTGTTTTAGCTGTCTTGACTTCTCATCAAGTATACATAGCCAACTAGTTGGTCTTGTATGTCATGCAGATGAAGGCACTCAAAGACTTGGGCTTGGATGTTGTGAAAGGAATTGTTACCACCGAGGGTTCAGTGAAAAAGACAAAGTTTCTTATTACACGATTGTAAGTGTAGATTAACTATTGTACTTCATTTTGATATGTGCCTTGGCATGCTAATACATGGAATTGAATTTTCTGAATTTTTGTAGTAGTTTATGATTTATATACTTACATTCATATTACTTATAAGAAAAGATAACTGCTAATCATTTTGGCTAGTTGTTCTTTTCTTCACAAGTCCACAATTTTGAGCATTAATCAGTATGATATTCACTGAATGTTATGTGACTAAATATATTTTGCATATGATTCTTTTTTATCAGATTTATTGCTAGCCCTGATTCTGATTGAAGCCGAATCTTCTCTATAGTATGTTGAGAAATATATGGGAATTGCTGAAGATAATGCTAGTCAAATTAACTGAAATAGAGCAAAGGTGTTGGATTATATGTTGCATATTTTCAAGGTCGCATGGTTGAAACCCTAATGGTGATTGATCAGGGGGTAGGTACGCCTGTCTAATGATTCACCAGTAGCACATATGTGTCTTTATGAAATGATATAGATATGGAGGATGTCCAGCAGCATGCTTTGAAGTTTTAGAGAGGATAACTACTTGTTATTTTACTCCTAATGTATTATTCTTCATGTCAATGAGAAATACCTCAGGTGTTACTCCATAACTTCCCTAAATCTCTAGTTAATAACATCCCTACATGCATGTCTTTTGGCATATGCCATTATCTTTTTAGACAAATGCCTTCCGTTTTTGCTCTCCAGGGATACCGGGCGCAAAGTTGAAGATCCTGATTTATTGGAGAGGATTCGTTTGACCATAATCAACAACCTTATCAAGTATCATCCAGTATGTTTCCTGAACTTCCCATATACTATCTCTAAACACATCTAGAATCTATACACGCCATTCTGATTGATCTATCCTTTGATAGAATAATGGTTCATGTTTTCATATTCCTTAGCTTGCTACTGCAACCCCTTAAAGTAGAATGTTTTATGTTTATCAGGAGTCTAGCGAGCAGCTTGCTATGGGTGAGGCTTTTGGGATAAAAGCACCAGAAAAGAAGGTGAAACATTCAGATAAATTAGCTGCTTCCCTATTTATCCCAGTGCCTCTCGTCAGTACAACAATTATGCCTCAACCTCACTGTCCATTTCACTCTGTTTGAACCTGTTTGTACATCAACTTGCTTACAGATACTAGGTTGGGAAAAGGCTAGCGCTCTAGCATGCAAGAAAAGCATTTCAAGTATTTTACAGCTATTGTTTGACATATATATTTATGATATTATATATTGTTTGTCAATGAACTGATTTTTCAAGTTTTAGGTGGGAGAGTTACCTCGTTTTTTTGTTCCAATTTGCCTATTTTTTGGTCTAAATCTTATTATTATTATTTTTATTATTGTTTTCTTCTTTGGTGCTGGTCGGAGCCATCTAAATAAACAACTTTTTCACTTTCCATTGCCCCTTCAAATGCATGTTAATTGCTTTTGGCTCTACGTTTCGGATGAATGAAGGACACTACATCATTCCCATTATCGTCTAGAGTTCATGATAACTGTTGTTTCCATTTTGAAGCCAAATAACTATTTTTGCACTTGAAAAGGTTGTTGCATATCAATAAGCTTTGGTCTGTTGCCAAATTTCAATGTGTTAATAGAAGTAACTTCTTTATAAGGTTTGTGTTTAAATTGAATTATACATTGTGAAAAATGGATGAAAAGCAATGGTAATGTGAAAGTTGTGAAAATGTTTTTGTGGTGCCTTGGAAATACTTAGGTTTTTCTTATCCGTCTGTGGGTTTTAGTCCTGGTGCTATTAGCTGACTTACCATAGAAATCTGGTATGTTTGTATCAAAATGGTAAGAGTCCTGTAGAATGTGGAAAACTCAAGGGGCAACCTGAGCTTGGAGTAAAGCTCCAGTATCATGAGTTGAACTAAAACATTTTTCTTATTGTTCTTTCTTGGGGTGTCCCGGTGTCCATCACCCATGCCTCATATTCACTAGGTGGAAATCAATGACCTTGAACGCTTAAAAAGATTATGATTCAATACCACTGCACTTTGTTCCCCTTTTTGTCATCTCTACTTGTGAGATAATGGTAAGAGGTAATTTCTCCTCAACCTTTTCAAGTGTGCCTACTAAACTTGTACTTCTGCTTGATGGCAGCCTGATGTTGATATCGCGACTCATATACATATCAAGGATGATGGACCTAAAAGGAGGTAGCATTCTATGGCAACTGCTTTTATATTGTTTATATTATATTTATCACTCCTCAGTTAGTTAAATGTTGATGAGCATCAGTTGAAACTGGTGATGGGACACATACTATAACTTGCCATGTTCTTGTGGTTGTTTCAGTATACTGCATGTTGAAACAGCTGATCGATCTGGTTTGCTGGTGGAAGTCGTCAAAATAATGGCTGATATTAGCATTGATGTTGAATCAGCAGAGATTGATACAGAAGTAAGCTTCTTTCATTCTCCATATGCCCGTAGAAGAGTATCTTACATTCACAAATCCAAAAAAGAAGTGTATTATACATTCTTCCATGTTATTTGCCTTCTCTTCAATTTGCCCTCAACTTTCACTTTTGTAAATGTATAGGGTCTAGTTGCGAAGGACAAGTTCTATGTCAGTTACAGAGGGGCAGCATTAACTAGTTCTTTGTCTCAGGTAACTTACTGTATACAGTTTTCAAGTGGTTCGGGCAATCATAGCCGTGGTTCTCGGTTGAGGTATCTTTTCATGGTTAGCAATATTCGGATCTTCGTAAAGCATTGTAACTTAATTTTTTCATGTTGCTAACATGTCTTGCTGAATATGTCAAGATAAGTGGTTAATAATGTAAACTATGGGGGAACGCTATGGTGAAATGTAGCATTGTAGCTTAAAAAGATACAATTAGAGTTGGACTAGGATCGCAGTAAGTAAAACCTGGAGACTATACTGAGCAGTGAGCAGTAAAAGGCTTTAACCTTTTCATTGGCTTTACTAACAATTTCTCTGAGTCTCTTCCTTATAATAGTGTTGTCCTTTTTTCTCAATCTCAAGTCAAACGTTGAACCTGCAGGTGCTTGTAAACTGCCTGCGCTACTTCCTTAGGAGGCCTGAGACAGATGAAGAAAGTTACTAGCTAGCGAGCATACTCGTAGTACACTATATAATATAACCTTGTCTTCTAGTCAATGCAAGGGCTTGAATCATCTCCATTGTCATGTAAAATTATGTCTGTTTTCTGATTAATTCGTAATATATGTGATCTGTGATTATCCCTTCTCATCATGAATAAACGGTATAAACTGACAGGACTCTAATGTCACATAGAATGCGCACAATTTCTTACAATTGTCCGTCTGTTGGATGTAAAAGCACTATGGCAGAATTAGAAGTTGCTTGTTAGTTGGCAATCTCAGAGTGAATAGTGAAAAGCAAAGTGATTTCTTCCCACGAGTTATTTTGGTACCTGTCCTGGCGGGAGGAAGCAAGGATCTGAAGCTGGTCGGATACCACTATTATTCAAAATAGGAATTTTTACCTTAATACCTTATTTATTTTAAATAAATACCGTTTTAAAAAATTATATTCCATAGCTACCTTTTGATTTTTATAGCCAAATATCTATTTATGGCTAACTCCTAACATTAAGCTATAAAATAAGTTTTGTATTTTTTTTTCCCTCTCATTCTTTCAGATTTTTCTCCACCACCCTCTCTCTCTCTACGTCAGTCTTCTCCATGAATATAACCATGATTTTTCATTGATTTATATCTCTATTGTCGAACGAAATTTTCATTATCAATGGCCTGGGGCTTTGAATCAATGTCGAAATCAAGCCCCAGAGAGAAAAATGGAAGTTCGAAATCAAGCCCCAGAGTTTGCTTGCCTACACGTTCAAGGGCTGGATCTCTTGCTCATAACATCAACTAATTCGCACAATGAAGGCTCCATTAAGTAGAAGCGCAAGAGGTAATAATTCAAAGAGAAACAACATGCTGCTTCAAATGTGAGATCTCAGGTCCTCTTTGTGCAAAATAGAATTTCATTTTCCGGCTGCGGCGGCGGAAATTAGGGTTTGTTCTTGAACAATGACGACGGAGTTTGGGCTGAGCAACTTGAATTTTCTATTAATATATTTCAATATATCACGTTGTATTTTCATATATTTCATTGTATTTGTTATTTTTTCCCATTGTAATTCAATGTATTTCGTTGTATTCCACGTATTTCATTGTATACACTATTTTTTTTTATTGTATTTCAATGTATCCCGCTGTATTCTATGTATTTCATTGTATTCACTGTCCCGCTATATGCCTTGAATGTATTCATATGTTATTTTTAATTAATATAATTTATGTATTCAGATGTATTATATAGTTTCACTGAAGACTGCTATATTTTTGGGGTATTTTTCGGTTGAGAATCTTTTTTATAACTGAAAATACAAAATTTTGTGTGTTATAATTGAGTTTGTTGAGTTATATTAGGAGACTATTATGTTAATTGATTCACTTTCCGTTTTAAAAATAGTGTAATCCCCTATTTCACGCCGTGAATATAGTCGAATACGGTCGAATACAATAATCTGTCCAGCTGTAATCTCATATTTCACTTTATAAATACAGTCGAATACAACAACTGATTAGCTGGACTTTCCTGATTCAAGCCTATTTTTGCTACTGTATTCATAAATACAATAGCTTAAATACATCAAATACACATTATAACCACAAAAATGTATCTATAATCCGTAATATAGCAAATGATATCTATAAATGACTAATTACTACTAAAAGATAGTGCTCTATGAATATTTTTAGGGACTTTGTTTATGTTGTTAGAATGGTGTTTCTCCCTTTACTTTTCTTTTATTGCTGCGTGAGGATGAAGGCTCGAGTGTCTTAAATAAACAAAGAGATTTTTACCTAACACAAACAAAAAGATTTTTACGTGCCTAATTCTTTATTTAATATTATTTTTATTAAAAATATTATTCTTCGTTTATTCCATAAATGGCAATTTCTTTTACAATTCTAGCACATTTTAAAAATAAGTTGACCTTCAGATTAATGAGTTAATTTTTTCTAATAATGTAGATATCACTTCTCCTTCGGTAAAACTTTCCTTTTTTCACTCTTTTGGAACGACACCCCCTCCCCCCTCTTCCTTTATCATTGCTACCTAAATATTTATAATATATATATATATATATATATATATATATATATTCAACTAAATATGCATACAATTTTTGTTTATATTTTGTATATTAATAATGTGATTAGCTGGAATCTTTTATGTGTGATGTTCATTGTATGTATAAGATATAAAATATTTTATACTAGAAATATACCATAAATATGAAAATCTTCAAGAAAAAACCTATGCATATACTAGTATATTTGTAGAATATTTATTGTATAAAACTTAATTACTCTAAATATACACTATATATTTTTAATATATTTATAAAACATTTACAATGTCAATTAATATATGGTTTATATATCATAAAGATTTAGATATACAAACATGAAAGAATCAAAAATCAAATAATATAAATTAGTCAAATTATTGTTCAACATTAAGTTAGGAAGTTAAGGATTTTTTGGAATTGGATGCTTTAGATTTTTTGGATCGTGATTTTGGGTCCATATTTATAGTTTCATGCTAAAAATATAATTATTTAGGTGTTTTTTTTTTTTTTGTAGAATACTTATTACTGCTAGGTAATTGAAATCTTATCTTAAATATGGTCTACTTATGTTTTTTCCTCAACAACAACTTAGAAAGAGCAATTTGATCAGTTTCAGTAAGGGTTCGGGCATACGATTATAAGCCCCTTTCGCCAGTCAAAATGACATTGGCGCGTGTGGTTGTTATCAATACTGGAGTACTTGTTGCTAAGCCGCTTAGTATATCTAGATTAGATTGGAACTTTGTCATGACGTCTAGTCTAGCTAGATGTCACATGGGTGATTTATGTCACTCGAATTTCTGCCAGAGATTCACCTCCGTGCGACAGTTAAACCCAGCCCTGACTTCAGCCATTTCAATACTTAGTTTTATTTTAGGGATGTTTGAACTTAGAAAGAAATAGGCAGCAAAAACAGTAAATAAAGTCACCCACGATATACAAGAATTTCTTCCCAACTCGTATTAATATGTGAATACAAAAACACAATAGCCAACACTATGACCAAGATAAAGAATTCCCTAATTCCCTGCCCCAAAAACGTTTTCCCACCCTTAGGAAATAACTTAGACGATTTTGGCTTCACAATGCCTCAAGACTAAGTTTTCTGCCTAGTTTAGGACATACTAGGCACATATTTATAAGGTGAGATTATACAATCAGTTGACAAGCCCCAACTGATGGGCAAACATGTTAAGACAAGTACAAAAATGTGCTCCCATTTTTAGGCCATGATCAACCATGTTTTGGAAGAGGTTGAAACCACCAACTGCTTCCCATGTGCCCTACACATATTTTTCAACTGCTGCCACATTGCCTTGCCTTGCCTTGCCACATTTTTGTCCCTGCTTTGACATGGCTTTGTCTTGCCATTGTTTTGCCAACCCTCACGTCCAAGTAAAATGTGCCTTGCTTCCGTTCAAGGCGTGTTTGTCAACCCCGTATTGTCCGTCATGTCGAGCAGCCCATCATGATGTTGCCCAATTTTTCAGGTTGTGTTCCAGGCCATCATGAAAATTCTTTTCAAAACCTACACCTGGCGAGGACCTTTGTTAAGGGGCTAACAAGCCACCCCCACCAGAAGAATTCGTCATCCTCGACGAAGCAACTTCCGTATTTTTCAGCACCACCATAGGCCCTAAATATGCTGTTGTCTGCTCATGTTCTTCCTCGTTCGGCTCATCTTCACTCTTTTCTTTAGTAAACAAAGTTGAAAGCTGTTCAATTCTTGGAAAGTCCCTCTCTATATGTGATCCTTTGCAAATAAAACAGCCATCAAACTTGTTGCTTTGTCCCTTGTTTGTCAAAGGTCCAACACCTTGCTTTTCCTTTCCATTGCCATTGTCCTCAACATCATTACCTTTGTCATTTCCGTTTTTCCTCCACTCTTTTGCCTTGTCCTTGTTCCCATTTTTGGACTTTGAAGTAGTAGAGAAATTAGAACTATCTTTTCCCAACCGGAAATCACCCAACACATCCGCAGCAGCGATGGCACTAGGAAGGTCTTTCACTTTCTGCCGTCGTAGTTCTATCTGCGCTCACGACTACAACCCGTAAAGGAAATTATGCAGCTTGTCTTCCTCAGACATGTTGCTTATATCCAACATCAAAGAACTGAATTCTTTGACATATTCCCTGGCCATTCTAGTTTGTTTCAACTTCTTCGAACGATCTCTAGAAATCCAGCCCGCATTGCTAGGAAAGAATTGATCTTTCAACTCTTTCTTCAACCCTTCCTAAGAGTCAATCTTCGGCGTACCAGCACTTACATCATCTGCCACGCGCGTCCTCCACCAAAGCATGCATCGTCCACCAAGTACATAGTCGTAATGGTGACCTTATCTTTATCTCGCACTTTGGCAGCCTGAAAGTACTGCTCCATATCCCACAGGAAGTTTTCGAGTTTCTTGGCACTTCTTGCGCCATTAAACTCTTTAGGCTCCGAAATTCTGACCTTGGTACGATCTGCCCTACGCTGTGCTTCCTCATTACCAATAACATGATGCAACAACCCATTTTTCGTTTTTAGATCTGTGCACTTCTGGCTCAACTTGTTCATCTCGGCCTCAAGATAGGCGAGACGAGTCGCGATAAACAGAAATTGATCCCCATCAACAAGTCCGACGAGTGCCTGCAACAACCTTTTCCCTCAGTTTTGCGTTGCTACCAACCAATCTTCACAAAATTCAGCCTCTGAACGTTGTGTCTTCGCCCCAATCCAGCCACGCTCTGATACCAGTTGTCACAGGGGTGATTTATGTCACTCGAATTTCTGCCCGAGATTCACCTCCGTGCGGAAGTCAAACCCAGCCTTGACTTCAGCCTTTCCAACACTTAGTTTTATTTTAGGGACGTTTGAAACTTAAAAAGAAATAGGCAGCAAAAACAGTAAATAAAGGCACACACGATAGACTTGTTTTTGGCTGAATTTCTGATTGAAACTCGACGACGACGACGACAACAAAGACAACGACGACATGATATACATTTTATTGACGAAATTATTGTAAAATTGTAGAAAACTTATAGAAAATTTGTATATATATATATATATATATATATATATATATATATTATTTAACTATTGTATGAAAGTTGAACAATATTGTATAAAAATTATATTTAAGTTGTATGATATTGCAGTTATATATAACTGAGTAGAAACAATGTATGAAAGTGTAGATAATTTGTATAATATATAATTAGTTGTATGAAATTTATTTTACTATGTGTAAATCAGATACAAAATATACAAAAGACTTATCGTATAAAAGACACTAACACCAGAGAAAATACCCCTTCTTTGATTCCAATCTGCTCGTTAAGTAGGCCACATCACTAAATCTTTTCCGTTGTTGTTCGTGCTACTTCACATTATAAATAATTCTATTCTGTCAAAACTTTTAACATAAACTTTTCTATTTGTCTTTTGATTTTAATATGATACTTTTTATTGCAACGAGTACGAGTGATTTATACTCGTACGTCACTCTTCTTCTGGTTTGAGGTAGAAGGTGGTGATAAGAATATCGTCCAGTCTGCATCTGTTGAACTGCCAATTTGTTAGTTAATCTATTTTCTTTGTGTTCTGATTGGTTATTATCCTTTCATCACCAGTCTTGAAAAAGAGGAAAGGGGTGTGAGGGGGTTACTTGTAACCTGTAACATATTTTTCTGATTACATTCAGTTTTTAATGTATCAATGTGCAAATTCTTGGTTCTTTAATAGTTCCCCAGATAATAAACGTGTTTTATGAAACAACTTTTCTTTGTAGTTCTCATTATAAAAAAAGTACCGTTTTCCAAAATTGAATCTAACAATATATAACTCGTTCAACGATCGCCAACGTGTCAAGTAACTGCAATGCTAAAAGGAAATGAACCGGTGGAAATACTAGATTGTCAGTGTTGACATATACGGAAAAACATTTGTATTTTTCAAAAGATATTAAAAGAGAAGAAGAGAAAAAAAAAGGAAAATAGTGTAACTAAATCTCTTGATTGAAGACACAAATAAGGATTTGGGAGCCTTTTAAGGTGGATTGTATATATTTTGTAAACAAAACTGTTAGACCAAAAAATACAAAACCCTTTTGTCGAACTAATTACCAGTAATATAGAAGGTAAATCTTAGCTAAACATAATTAATCCCAGATCCAAATATACAGAGCGTGAAAATAGAAGAAGAATAAGAACGTGTAATATTTCTTAATGTAATAATCGTACATCAAACATGAGAGATAAGCTTACATCTATGACATATTTGCGTCATAATCATGGGAGCAAGGAAGGGGAAGAGAGTGAACGGTTGATGACCAAGAGATTCCTCTTGTTGACTCTATCATCGTAGCTATCTGGAATCCCCCCTTTCTCTGGGTTCAACTTCCCTTATATATTAACAACTTTCCCTTTTATCCAATGGTCTTTGACCGGCGTGCTTTCTTACGACTGTACCCTTCATCGTTTGCTCGAACATAACGTTTATTCTGTGATGTAATCTTTCCGACGATTTGACCCCGGCGATGGCCGAGGTGCTCTTTGCTATCTCGCCCCGTGGGCATGATTACAGTTTGCTCGACCCCTTATCATTCCTTTTAAGGATAACCATCCTAGTCAGATTATGACCCATATAGTTAGTCCCTCCGTCCGTCGAGATCGCCTCTTAGCCGGCTCAACGGACTGACTTTGTTGATTCAAAGGTTAGGAGAAATCTGAATGTTACGCGTTGAATGAGATTCTTAGGTCGAGGTGGCGACGCGATGATTCAATGGTGCCATCAGACCGTTACGTCAGTTTAGAGCTGAATCGTTGCATCGATTCGATACATCATGAATACCCACTATGCATCATTATGGCACACGTTTCCCAGGCACCGTATCGTTTCCCGTGACCTATCAGTGTTTGATTGGCGGCTCATAGGTTTCCCGCTCAGGATATTTATGTTCCTATAAATAGGGGGAAACCACTATTCGATTGTTACGCTTTTCGATTTATCTGAGGAATTTTTCAAACCTCCACCTTCTTCAGTATTTCATACTTCTAATTTAGTACTTCTGATTTTCAGAACTTGACGCTACCATCCTCTCTTTTCCTTCATCATACTCGTTTATTCCGATTAATTCAGATAAGTGGCTGGTACTTCTTCCCAGGCTGACAGGTTCGTCGAAGCTCCGGTGCCGGAAAATGACGCACTTGTTCTTGGAGAGGGAGTGGAGGCTGCGGAAGATGAGGGAGTTCCAACAACGGCTGAGATACTTCCCCGTCCAGGAAAATTATGGACTGGCTTCAACAGCCCTGCCGGAGAAGAACCGTATCCTGCATCCTCTACCATGGATGAAGTGGCAATTGCCGCGCTCAAGACCTAGTGGGGAATTCCAAACCATATTGAAATGGTGCCGACGACGGGGACGAACATTGTACATTTGCACCGCCCAAGGTACTTCACATTCTACGCGTACCCTTTTATTGTCGGGTATACGCTCCCACTCCCCTCCCTAGTGATAGACTTCTGCCGCTTCTATGGAGTGTGCCCGCCTCAGCTTTCACCATACATGTACAAACTCTTCCTCATGCTGCTCAAGTACGCAGAGTTTGCTGGGAGAGGGGTTACTTTAGGGCACATGCTTAATATTTTTGTCCCTTTAGTTATTCGAGGCACGATGATCCACATGCGCCATCCAGGGACAAATAGTTTGGTGGTAAAGATGGACGATAAGGCTAATCGTCGTTTCTGAGAAAACTATTTTTACGTGCGGACCAAGCACCTTGTGGCAGACTCAGCAGGGTTCCCTGTGACGTGTGTGAGCACGTGATTTTTGCTCTCACGACAATTACTCCCAAAAATATAAAATAAAATAGTTTTGTGTTGCATTTGATTTTTGTGGATTGTGTGTTATCTTTCTTTAGCATTTGTATGTGTGTGTTTATTTGTTTAA
>MU753372.1:8418-26942 GCA_026770625.1 Nicotiana glauca | reverse complement strand
CATTGAGCTCGGCGGTTAAGGCATCGACCTCGGCACGCAAATTAGCGGCCTCCACCGCTACCCCACGACCAACCTCCAGTTCATCCTCCTTTGACTGAAGAAGAGTCTCCAGTTCAATATTTCAAGCCAAGACGGCCATCAGCTGGTCATCCACCTGCTCCAGCTGAACTACCCTTCGCTTCAGCTGGGCCTCCAACTGCTCCAGGCCCTCACGAAAAACTTGAAACTGCGGGTCCTATGCGAATAGGTCCGCCAACGCTTGATGCTTGGCGCGGCACTCCCGGTACTTCTTTGTCACCTTCTTAAAGGTCGCGACCTTCTTCTGCGCTCGCCGACCCCTTTCTATCTCCAAAATGAGGGTATGAGGAAGATACATAAAGAAGACAAATTAGCACGCAACAAAGTTCACTTTATAATACATAAAGAAAAATGAAATATACCCGCAAGTCCGCGCCAGCAACCCTTCGAGATAGATCCTTGGCGCTAACGCTTTTCAATATTTCGCGCTCAGCGGCCGCACACAGTAGGGTCATATCCGCTGCGGCCTGCTCGCTATGTTGCAACAGGTTATATCCACGTGGGATCAAAATCCGGCGATTAGACCCACCCACCGTCATCCCCACGCGGGCTCGATCCCTCCTCAATGCACCCGCATCCGCAGGGGCCGTCTCAGGTTCCGCCTTCTCCTCATCATCTACCTCCTCAGCAACAGCCGACACGCTACCCTCCGAAACATGTATGGGGACGGCGTTGAGAAATGCCCTCCCCTGCGGAGCCGACCTCCCCGAGCGGATGGCATCGGCCATAAAAACTGGCCTCGACTCCCAACGAGGCTCGCTCGGCCCCTCGTCCCCTGTGGCTATCCCCTTGCCGAGCATCAACCGGCGTCTCTTCCTTTCCTGCTGCTCCTCACCCTCGGAAGTCTCCTCCACGGGTCGCGGGGATGGCGGTGAAGGAGTTGCTTCACTTGTGGACGCAGCCACAGGCTCAACCTCAGGTTGAGGAACCTCTGGAATGCCATCACTGGGCGAGCCATGGGGTACGTACTCATCTCCAGAATCAGTCCCCACCCTAGATGAGGCAGCGACATTCTACTTCTTCCTCTTAGGGGCGCTCTGACCTGCCAACATAAATAAGTCAGGTAACGAAACCTAACGAAACCTCCAAACCATGGTCAAAGAGTTACCTGGTGGGCCGTATCGATCACGGAACGCGGACCAGGTGCGGAACTCCTCCACTAATGGAATCAACCTCTCCACCCACGACCTAATGTTGTAAACAAATCGGGGTGGAGAAGCCCTCGCTGCAAAAAGGAGAGGGAAATCAAAAAGAAGTTATAATGGTCGTACGGTCAAGATCACGAACAGTACTGAATTCAAGTAAAAACACTTACGTTCTGCATTCCACCTTTCCGGGAATCCTTCAGGATTCGACACCAGGTGCTCCGTCCTGATGTAGAAAAATTTACGCCAGAAGCGGCGGTTAGTCTTGTCGTCGACCTTAACGACCAGGCCTCTCGTGCCACGGCTTTTTAGTTGCAGCATAGTACCCCTCATGTAGCCAGGGCTGAATAATTGTAAGAGGTGGTGAACCGAAACACTCATTTGGCCCTGGCCGAGTAGGTGGTCATAATATGACACACCTTCCAAGTGTAGGAAGTGAGATGAGTCGGGAACACATTATAAAAGCAGCAGAGCTCCTCCACGAGGGGATAAACTGGGAGGCCGTATCCGATCAAGAATGAATATTCATAAAATGTGCAGTATCCCGGCCAGTGCACGTTGGCATAGTCCGTCCCGAACGGCTCCATCACCACGTGGTTTGGAATTTGGTACGCCTCTCGTAGGTCGTCCAAATGTGATTGTAGTAGCTCGCTGTGATCCCAAGAAGGAGTCAGGCTCTTGGTCGGGAAATCTCTACGAGCGTGTATCTCTTTTGGAAGGACATTATCAACGCTAAGAGGGACGAGGGGTTTCTCCGCCTTTTTCCCATCACCACCCGAAGATGGTGGAACCCTAGATGGGGTGTCACCCTTGGCTTTTTTTCTATTTTGCCCACGTTCTACCAAGAAATTTTTTATATAAATCAAGCTCTGACAATAAGAAGGGTGGTTTCAATAGAAACGGAAGAATTCAACACGAAGTAGCGGTTTTGGGAAAACAGAAGATGAAAAGGGAAGTAGAAAGAATTCAGAAGTTCGAAAGATAAAAAATATTGAACCTTCCTCCTATTTATAGGGCTAAGATACACGGAAATCGAAGAGGCATGATTCAAAATGGGCACGGGAAACCAAAATGACAAATCATCTCCTGAAACGCCTCGGGTGCAAGTATAATCATGACTCATGCCGGCGGTGACGTCATTTTAAAAAGGAGACCACGTGTCAACAGATCACCGACGCCATATATTTCCCCTACTCACGTCATCGCCCTCATAGTAAGGTCAAATTTTCCGAAGACGAGGTCGGCATTTCTGTCCATTAAAGACGTTTACTGAATACGCCTCCAACGAGCGGAGGGACTAACTGTATGGGGTCAAATTTGACCCTATACGCCTCTACGCCAAAGGGTACGCCCAGTAAGCGTATATCTGCTACAATAAGGGCACGACTCGGATCTGAGGGCGAAGGCGACGCTATTTAGAACTGGGCGTCCTCGCTAGGAGGACGTCAACCACGTTCGATACTTTTATTATTATTTTAAGGAAGGACCCTCCTTATATAAAGGGGACCTTCTCATTGTAAAAACGATCAGTATTATTAGTGAATAATACAAGTCTCTCATTTTCTCTTATTTTCTCTCTATCTCTTACTTCTGACGAACAACTTTTCTTGAGTTTAGAATATCAATTAAAGTATTAGATCTACAGCATAGTTATTATTCTTACATCTCTAGGCCTATTATATTTGATTACGATTTACCCTCCCATATTTTTTATTATTTTCTAGCTTAAAAGTATACTTTTAACTTTTGAGCCAAACAACTATGAAATCAGAGAAGGAGTTTATGTACTCTAATTAAGTCTGGGATCTTGTAGAACCAGCTGATGGGTTAAACCCATTAAATGCAAGTGGATCTATAAGAAAAAGAGAGGTGTAGACGGAAAAACTTTTAAGGCAAGGCTTGTAGCAAAAGGGTCTACTCATAAAGAATAGATTGATTATGAGGAAACTTTCTCGGCGGTAGCCATGCTTAAGTCTATAAGGATTCTCTTATCCATTGCTGCTCATTATGATTATGATATTTGGCAAATGGATGCAGAGGTGGATCTAGGATTTTTAGTATATCGGTGCACTACTAAAAAAATAGAAAAAATGTATTAAGTGGGAATAGATCCCTCTTCCTCTTGATAAATAACTCAACCTTCAACCAAGTGCACCATTCAACCTTCTTGGAGAATGGATGCCAACAGTTAGTATTATACCAATTTTAGAAAATATGTACATAAAATATTTAATTTTATGGAGAGATCATGGGTTCACATGCCCCGCATTTTACCCTATAAATCTGCCCCTGAATGGATGTCAAGACAACTTTCTTTAATGGAAGTCTTCATGAGTGCATCTATATGATGCAACTAGACGGTTTCGTGGAAGTGGCAAGGAACACATGTTGTTTAAGCTTAAAAGGTACATTTATGGACTAAAACATGCATCTAGCGCATGGAATACTTGTTTTGACAAGGCGATTAAAACTTTTGGTTTTGATCAGTGTCTTAACGAGTCTTGTGTATACAAAAATTGGATGGGGAAAAAGTGGCATTTTTAATCTTGTATGTAGATGACTGCTCATAGGAAATAATGTGGGCAGATTGGATTCAGTTAAACAATGGTTGTCCTGTCACGACCCCAGTTCGCCTTCCGTGAACTGTCGTGACGGCATCTAGTCTCTACGACTAGGTAAGCCTAACAAGTTCAGAAAAAAAAAATTGAAACTTGCGGAAGTATAAATCCAAAACCAAAATAACTAAAAGGAACAGTATATAGAATGCCGCTCGGCAATTACAGCACAATATCTCAAACTTCTACATCACTATCCCAAAACTCGAAAACTCATGGAAACACAAGCTGAAAGAAATATAGTAAAATGATCTAACTCTGGAATGTCTACATCAACAGTCTGATAGAAGGGCTAACCCTACAAGATAGAATAAAGAGGGAGACTCTTCGGTCTGCGGATGCGGCAAATGTACCTCGAAGTCTCCAAAGCTCTCCCTGGCTCAAGGATGGTAAGTCTGTGCAGAGGTACCTGGATCTGCACATGAAAAATATGCGCAGAAAAGGCATGAGTATACTACAGCGGTACTCAGTAAGTGTCAAGCCTAACCTCGGTTGGGTAGTGAAAAGGAAGGTTTGGGCCCTACTGGGGATATATATATATAATGACAGAACAATAAGCAGTAAAACTGAGAGTCGATAATAAGGATCTACACAGTATAATAAGAGTGCAATAACGGAAACAGAGATAAAGGCAAACTACAAAGAAATACCCCTCACAGCAAGATAAATAATCGGGATCTCTTAGTTTTATCAATATACACACTAGGGATCTCTTGGTATCCCGAGGATCTCTTGGTATCCCGAGGATCTATTGGTATCATCAACACACGTGCCAAGGATCTCTTGGTATCCCATACCTCTATCCAGATCATAAATACGCACAGGGGGATCTCCCGGGATACCGTCCCGTAGTCCCAATTTAAAAAACACAGTGACAGCTCAAGAATATCAAAATAAATACTAAGTCCGTAACAAGTAGGCAATTAACTCTAGCCTAATATGCTTCACGTAATGCAATTAAGGCAGTCTAAGCAAATAGGCAATTAAGTCAATTAAACATGCTTCTCTAAACTAACACTTGCTATGTTTGCAAATAGAATAAAATAAGTAATAAAAGAGCTCAATTAAAATACTTAAAGTAAAACAGGATTTTCAACAATTAGCTCAAGTACACGCTTGTCACCTCACGTACAAGGCATTCAATTACTCAATATCATATCTTAAGGGGAAAGGTCCCCCACACAAGGTTAGACAAGCTACTTACCTCGAACCGGCTCAAAATCAACTAGAAACCACGCTCTTGCCATGAGTATCCGACTCCAAATGGCCCAAATCTATTCAATTCTATTTCATAATGTAAATAATACTTCAAGAAGCTCATTCTACAATTAAATTTTATGCTAATATGCAAAATTATATAAAATGACCAAAACGTTCTTCAATCCAATGTCTCGAAATCAGGTGAAATTAACATTTTTAGAAACCTCGTACTCTCACGAGTCTAATCATTAAAAGATCTCTCAAATCGGATGTCAATAACCCAATCAAAACTAAGTTTCTAGGTCTAAGAACTTTTTCCCAATTTTTCATTCAAAATCCAAAATTAAAGGAGGAATTCATGCTTAGATTAATGGGTTACACGCAAAAAAGGAGTTTAGAATCGTTACCATATCGATATCTCTAAAAATCCCTCAAAATCTCACTCAAATCCGAGCTTCCAAGCTTAAGTTTTTATAAAAATGGCTAAACCCTCGATTTTGGGTTTTTAAATTCTGCCTAGGGATTTCCTTAATCGTGATCGTGTAAGTCCAGTCGCGATCGCGAAGAGAAAAACTTCACGCGCCTCAAATTACTCTACGCAGACATGGAACCCCATCCGCGAACGTGATGCTCTAACCTCCTCGACCTATGCGATCATAGTTGACTCCACACGACCGCGTAGAGAAATGATTGACCAACCTCTTCCGCCTCATTTCCTCTTCGCGAACGCGGCCTAGCCCACACGTTCGCGACTCAACACTGCCCCAAACCTACGCGTTCGCATCCCTCTTCACGCGAACGCGAAGAGAAAAATTCCCTCAGCCTCGCCTAAGCCTTCGCGATTGCGATACACCCCACGCGATCGCGATGAAGAAATGTCATCAACACATGAACCTGAATTTCTACAACTTTTTAACAACTCAAAATGACCCGTTGAGCCTCCGAAACACACCCGAGGCCCCCGAGACCTCAACCAAAGGTACCAACATATCCTAAAACCTCATTCAAACTTGTTCCAACCTTCAAAATGCTCAAAACAACATCAAAACACCTATTTTTTATCGGATTCAAGCTTAAGAATTCCAAATACTCTAAAAACATGCTTTTGGTCAAAAACCTAACCAAACCACATCCGGATGACCTAAAACTTTGCACGCACATCCCAAATGACATAATGGAACTATTGCAACTCTTGGAATTCCATTCCGACCCTCGTATCAAAATCCCACTATCGAACCAGAAACTTTAAAAATTTAGCTTTTGGCATTTCAAGCCTAAATTAGCTACGGACCTCCAAAACATAATCCGACCATGCCCCTAAACCCGAAAGCAACCGATGGAGTTAACAGAGCTATCAGGTTTCCATTCCAATGCCATCTTCACACTGTTATGACTACTGTCAATTTTTCAATACTTAAGCTCTCATTTAGGGACTAAGTGTCTCCCGACAAATCAAAATAGCTGGAATAAACTTGGGGAAAATAATTAATAGGGGATCGGGGCATAAATTCTAAAAATTACAGGTCGGGTTGTTACATGTCCACGCATTTCGATATGAAAGATTTGAGAGAAGCGGCTCATATCCTTGGGATCAAGCTCTCGCGAGATCACAAGAAATGATGAAGAGATAGAAAGATGAATGCGGTCCCCTATGCGTCTGCTGTAGGTAATCAGATGTATGCTATGTTATGTACTAGACCTGATATATGCTTTACCGTTGGCATTGTTAGTAGATTTCAGTCTAATCCCGGAAGAGAGTATTGGATAGTGGTTAAGCATATAATCAAGTACCTGAAAAGGACTAGGGATTACATGCTAGTCTACCATTCGGATGAACTTGTGCCTATTGGGTACACTGATTCGGATTTCCAATGAGATAAAGATTCTAGAAAGTCTACCTCAGGAAATGTGCTTACTTTGGGAGGTGGAGCCATAAGTTGTAGAAGCATAAAGCAAACTTGTGTTGCTGATTCCACCATGAAAGTCGAATATGTGAGGCAACCAAAGAGGCAGTTTGGCTCGGAAACTTCCTAAGAGATTTGAATGCGGTTCCCTCGATTCAGGCATCAATAACACTTTATTGTGATAATTATAGTGCGGTTGCAAATTCAAAGGAGCTGCGAAGCCATAAAAGAGCAAAGCACAATGATCGTAAATATTATTTAATTCGTGAGATAGTGCAAAGAGGGGATGTTAGTCACCAAGATTGCGTCAGAGAACAACTTGGCGGACCCGTTTACTAAGAGCTTAACACAGAAGGCCTTTGATAGGCATGTAGACGGAATGGATGTCAGAATTATAGATGCATGGTTATGCGTCTAAGTGAGAGATTGTTAGGATATACTATAAACCATGTGTGTTGTTATAGTATTCTTTATGAAATAATTATTTGTTTATTTATTCAATTATATAAAGTTTTATTTTAAATAGATCATGTATTTATTTATAAATATTAATTAATTCGTGAGATAGTGCAAAGAGGGGATGTAGTAGTCACCAAGATTGCGTTAGAGAACAACTTGGCGGACCCGTTTACTAAGAGCATAACATAGAAGACTTTTGATAGGCATGTAGGCGGAATGGATGTCAGAATTGTAGACGCATGGTTATGCGTCAAAGTGAGAGGTTGTTAGGATATACTATAAACCATGTGTGTTGTTATAGTATTCTTTATGAAATAATTGTTGTTTATTTATACAATTATACAAAGTTTTATTTTAAATAGATCATGTATTTGTTTGTGTATTCGTTGCTTATATAGTTGATGATTTAGTGTATAGAGTTTAGCTTAAACGTGGAAGATTAAATTATCGGTTCTTATAAGTCATAACGTATGTTCACGAACTAATGATGGAATTGGACAAGCCATCGGAATAGTTATAGCACAAGATTAAATATAATTTATCTTGATTATGGGAATGGTCTAATTCCAACTTTTTGTGCTAGTACTTTTTGTATGTATTGAACGGATCAAGTAGATATAGATACTTTATACTGACTTAATAAAATAATTTCTCTAGTGCATTCAATGTACTTATACTCTTAATCTTGATATAATTATTATTAGTTTTGTATATCATTTTTTGTTTCGATTTATTAAAAGGCGAGATTCTTTCGTGGGACAATAGCCTGGTAAGTTGGACAATAATGATATACATTGGCAAAGTAATAATTAGTTGATAGAATCCATGTCTTATTTTTTTTAGATTGATGATACTCCTTTATGAAAGCTTATAAGTTTTCATGTGTAAACTCGGCCGTTGGATTTTGTATCCAACACATGAAATAAGTTAAGTGAAAGTCTAAAGGAAGTAATCAATAAATTAAATTGTCAGTAATTTAATTTGATTGATTAGTATCTGAATCTTAACATGGGGAATTAAATACTGTTTTATGGAAGAATTTCGAAATTGAACTAAGGAATGCAATTACGAATTTTTAGTAGAATAATTCGTAATTTATTATGGTAGAAATTAATTTCAAAATTTCGAATTTAATTCCATAATAGGAAGCCATGTTAGTTAAATTTTGTGTCTCAATTGTGCCTGAATAATAGGAAATAAAGGAAATATTTCCTTAGTGGAAGAAAAAAACCTAACAGGTTTTGGAAAAGGGTTTTGACCTAAAAAACGTAGCTATATATACATGGTATATAGCTGGCCATTTTTTGCACTGAAAAATAACACGTTTTTCTTCCTTGAATTTCGCCCACCCGAAGTTCTCTATTTTCGCTTTTTATTTGGGTAACACAGTAGAAGACTGTGGAAGGTTGTTGAGGCCTTGCAATTCTGGAACCGGAGAAGGATATCGATTTACTTTGTTCACACTTCAAGAGATAACTCGTATAATCTCCGTATGTGCTAATTGTTTAATTTACACGTGAATAAGATACTATGATTGCTTCCGATGCGATATATAATCCAACATGTATTTCGTTCAACTATTCCACCATCTTTTGTAAATTATATACCTATATAAACTATGACAAAGTAAAATAAAATTATAAAAATATCCAATAAATAATAAAAATTATTTTTCTACTCTCTTCTGAATGCCGCATTTTGTTTATCTTTTAATTTTGCAAAATGATTTAAGGAAGTTGAGAGAGGATGGGAGCTATTAGTAGCTTGCTTGACCAAACTTTTGGGAAGGGAAAAAACTCTTTTTTGGAAATTAAGATGTTTGGCAAAAAAAAAAAAAAAAGAAGTGCTTTTGAGCAATATTAGAAGTAATTTTCTTGTTATTCAAAAGAAATTACAAATTTCTACTTCTTTCAAATTCTTTCTTTTGTCTCTGTGTTGTAATTAATGTACAAAATTTTGTGCTTTACTATGACTATAAACTGAATGCTAGTCTTGAATTCATTTTGTCAAGCTGTTGCTAGACAATGAATTTGAGGCACTTTTTGTTTGATATATTTGAAAGAGTATATCACAAATATCAAAAAAGTTAAGGGTGTATTTGGTACGAAGGGAATAAAATTTCATGGAAAATGGGTGATTTTATTACTTATTTTTCCTTGTTTGGCGAGTGATTGAAAAACTTTTTTCAGAAAATATTTTTTAGTGTTTGGTTAGAGAGTAGAATTTTCAGGACTCTATATTCTTCAAAAATTTAATTATTCTTCTAAAAATTTACACAAACCCAAAGGAACTAATGTGTTATTTTATTTTTTTTTTTATGCAAAACAACGTTGAAATTTGTGCTCCATAACAAAAAAAATACTATTTTTTTGTTAAAAAAAGAAAGTACTCTTTCAACAACATGAAAATAAAATACTCATTTTGTTAAATAAAAAAAATATATATTTTTTTACATCATGAAAAGAAAATACTCACTTTGTTGAAATGAAAGAAAATATTTTTTCTACATCATGAAAAGAAAATACTTTTTTCCAAATGAGAAAAATACTTTTTTTTATATCATGAAAAAAATACTCATTTGTTTAAATAAAAAAAAGTACTCTATCTGTAACATGAAAAGATACTCATTTGCCTAAAATATGTATTTCTTACTTTAGAATAAAATTACTTTTTTCTCCTTCTTCCTTATTTTCCTATTTGCAGACCTTCATTATCATATTCGGCCAAAAGGCAAAAGCTTCATCTGAGCTACACTTTTAAACTTCTTAAAGCTTTCTTTTTTCCTCTTTCCTAATTTCTCAATCATTTTTCATTTCAATGGCCAGAACTTGTTAGACGCTAGATGTCACTCCCGATCTCTGTTTTTAGCACGACTTCTCGTATACGACGATATCTTTATTCTTCGGTGAATTGAGTTTTTGATAGGTTTTATATAATACTTGTTTGATATTGTCAGATCTGGCCAGAGAACGAAACTCCGACGAAGAACCTTGCTCCGGTGAAACGCCATTGTTATTGACCGTTTTGACTGTTCGTAGGTTATTCACTGAATCATGCTCGTTGCTCCCTCTAATTGTAGCTCTGTTTCTGTTATTAAACATATCTGCTTTTGATTTCTGGTTGATTTTGCATTGTACTGGATTTTTGCTACGACATTTCACTATTGAAACGATGTCCCCCTTGTCGTGCGAGAAGAGCTTTGGAAGACGAAGGAGACTAATTAATTAGATGTAATTAATTATGTAATGTTCAATCAAAAGATGACACTTGTATATATTAATTAATTTTAAAATTATTTTTGTAACTTTCACTTGCCCTTAAGAGAGTGTGCATATTCTTTATGCCACGTCAGCGCTTAAGGTGGTTTTTATGATACTTTAAAATAGTTCAGGGGAGTAGTAGGACCCCCGGAAAAAAAATATGTAATTGGTAATATGGTCGTAGGTTGGGGAGGATTTTATGCATTATCCCATATTTTTTCATTTATATTTTTGTTTACATGTGAATTTACTATTTATTGCATCTTCTAGAAATAGGGTCACCTTTAATCACTTTAAACTTGCACTTTTTTCCTTTAAATTTTATTTTAAACCTCAAACACATGTTTTAATGATTTTTTTTTGAAAAAAATAACACGTGACAAGAAATTAGTATTATCAAATATGAACTAATTTAAGACTTTAAATAGAAAACTTTTAAATTTGGTGCAAGAAAGGAATGCAAGAGTCTTTCAAGACAAGTCGAGGAATTGTGAGATGCTAAGCAAGCTAATTGTACGAGAAGTGCACTGACGCGTCAATAGAAGGATAGCAGAAGTTTTGAATAAACTGAATTACTATCCTTAGTAGGCGGACCCATGTGTACGGATGAGGGGTCACGGGACTCTATAAATTTCGGATGAAATTTTATATATATACACATCCCTTGAAAATGATTAATTTAAAGCAATTGATATTTTGAACACTAAAAGTCTACTAAAAGTCTCTAAAGAATACCGATCAGATAGAATAACGTGTATTCGCGTAAAAATTCTGGGTCCACTTCCGCCTGTTGGTCATTTAGCCTGTCTAGCCTAACTATAGGAGAGAACGACTAGGAGTAGTAGAGGATGAATGAAGTAAAGCTATGGGCCTGACCAAGCTTTACGGGTCTTTTTGTGCTTGTAAATACTTTTTCCCTGATATATATAAAAATTTAATTATCAAAAAAAAAAAAATGGTAAAAAAGAGAGAGTAGATTAGTTACTATCTTATTGAAAAGACAAGAGATTTAGTTACTATCTTTAAGACTATAACAGGTTACCAATTAATATTTATCATAGAACTTTAATTATAATTTTCTTACTAGTGACTTGATTATGTAAAAATATCAACATTTTTGTCTCTTGGTATACAAATAAACACGCTCTTTATGTATATATACACTTTGTTTCATTTTTATATGAAGATATTTGATTGAATACAAAGTTTAAAAATAGACGCATTTTGCTATACAAAAAATAACCTTAAATTTTGTTGATTTAAACATGTCATGATATTTAAGTGCGTATAAATACCAATGATAAAAGGTACTGTATATATTACGTAATCAATTACCAAAAATAATATATATTACGTAATCAAGTAGAGATTGTGATGATTGGAGGTCAGTCAATGACTTGGCATATCTTCCAAATTCTAAGACCCAATCATTTTTTTTTCATTTCCCATATATAAATATCACAGCAAAACTGGATATTATCTTTTATACTACACACAATGAATAGACAGAGTGATAAAACAAAACAACCTCAGACACAATTTGTTCTGTATAATTGTTTGTTGTTGTTCTTCACTTTGTTGATATTAACAAAAGCTGAACAAATTGGATATGGATATACTGTCCGATCAGTAGGCGTTGACTCCTTTGGAAAGACATTGACTGCTCATCTTCAACTCATCAAAAGTTCATCTGTTTTTGGACCTGACATTCAAAATCTCACACTTACTGTCTGGTAATTTTGAGATTTTTTGTTTATAATTACATTCTTGTTAATGAAATTTCATCATTTTTAGTCTTAAGTTTTTTTGGTATTGAAATTGGGAAGTTGATGTTTTGAGTGGTGGAGTCAACTGAGTTAGTTCTTGATTTGGTGGACTCTCTTGGGGTTCAAAGTAAAGTCAATGGTTTAACATGTTGAATTGTGTGTAATTGTTAATTATATTATGCTTCAATACGCCCCTGAGCCGAAGGTCTATCGAAAATAGCGTCTCGTAAAGTTAAAAGACACCATAGACACAAGGTGGAGCTACAGAGTCGGCTACGGGTTCGACCGAAACCAGTAACTTTGGTTCAAATTATGTATTTGTCTTAAAGTTTTCATTAAATAGGTATTAATTATTAATTTAGAACTCAGTAACTTAAAATGATTAGAATTTCGAACCCATAAATTTAAAATTCTAGATCTGCCTCTGCGTACACACTAACCTCCCCTCCCTAGATCCCATTCGTGGGATTACACTGGGATTGTTGTTGTTGTATGCCCCTTACATGTTGGCTTGATTCTTTTTTCATGGATCCAATATGCTGAAACACTTTTGAGTAGCGGTGAGATTTGAACCCGAGACCTCTGTTTGTCTGATATCATGTTGAAGTGTGTGACCACCTCATCTAAAACGTATGCTATTAGAGGGAGTACGAATTGTCATTCTCAATTCTAAATAACTGCTCCTTGTTGTTGGTTTTTTTGTGTTAGGATTTTGTATACCATGAGTCTTTTTTGTATCAAATCTTTGTGATTTTGATTTAGAAACTAGTGGTGGTCTGACAATTTGGATTCTCATCTAACTGCAATATCTATGATTGAATATAGAAATGTGCAGAATCAGACTGAATTGCATTTGGCATTCAGTTTCAGTAATGTTGTGAGGTTAGCCTTTTCTGTAATATAAAGATGATTAATGGACTCTGTCTTGTTTTACATGTTGATCGATTCTTCAGCTTTGAGACAAAAGATCGTTTAAGAGTCAGGATTACGGATGCAGATCATGAAAGATGGGAAGTTCCACAAGAATTTATCCCCCGCGAAACTCATTCTCCCCCCCGCAGCTCCCTATTGGAGAAACATTCTTATTCCTCACTTCCATTATCAGAGGACACACATTACTTCCATACAGATACCATTTCAGACCTTATTTTCACTCTCTATAACACCACGCCTTTTGGCTTTACTATCAAACGTCGCTCCTCAGGTGACATTCTTTTTGATACCTCGCCTAAAAATGACTCTCCAGACACATTCCTTATCTTCAAGGACCAGTACCTTCAACTTTCCTCTTCATTGCCCGCCAATAGGTCATCTATATATGGCCTCGGGGAGCATACCAAGAGAACTCTTAAGCTCAAGCATAATCAGACATTAACTCTTTGGAATGCTGATATTGCTAATTTCAATGTTGATCTCAACTTGTATGGTTCCCATCCTTTTTACATGGACGTCAGGTCTAATTCTGGCGCCAGGAGTACTCACGGAGTCTTGCTGTTCAACAGCAACGGCATGGACATTGTATATTCTGGTGACAGAATTACCTACAAAGTGATTGGAGGGGTCATTGACCTGTATTTCTTTGCTGGTCCAGTACCGGAGAAGGTCATGGAGCAGTACACGGAGCTCATTGGCCGCCCTGCACCCATGCCATACTGGTCTTTTGGTGAGTAAATATACATGTGAATTACCTTGTCTCGTTGAGTTTATTCTTGACATTGTTGCTTCATGCAACTGTTGCAATCTTTATTCACAGGCTTTCACCAATGCCGATATGGCTATAAAAGTATTTCTGAAGTTGAGAATGTAGTGGCTCGCTATGCAAAAGCTCAAATCCCTCTTGAGGTCATGTGGACAGATATTGATTATATGGACGGCTATAAGGATTTCACAGTTGATCCGATTAATTTTCCACTTGACTGGATGAAGAAATTTGTTGATAAACTTCATCAAGATGGGCAGAAATATGTTCTCATATTGGATCCAGGTGAGTTTTGACATATTGAATTTCCTTGCTTCTGTTAGTATTTATACTTAAATTGGTGTAGAAGTTGAGAAAATTCCAAAGACGTAGGGACAAATGACTTAATCAAAGCGCTCTTGTTTCCTTATTGATCTCAATGCTTTGTTCACAGGGATCAGCATAAATAGCTCGTATGAGACTTATAAGAGAGGTATGGAATCGGATGTTTTCATCAAACGTGATGGTGTCCCTTATCTTGGCGAAGTTTGGCCTGGAAAAGTCTACTTTCCTGACTTCATAAATCCAAAAGCCAGAGTCTTCTGGAGTAATGAAATCAAAATTTTCCATAAAAGTCTCCCCGTTGACGGGCTCTGGCTTGATATGAACGAGATATCTAACTTCATTTCTTCTCCTCCAAGCCCATCTTCTACTCTTGACAACCCTCCTTATAAGATCAATAACTCGGGAACCCTACGTCCAATCAACGAGAAGACTGTCCCAGCAACATCAGTGCATTATGGGAACACCTTAGAGTATAATGTTCATAACCTCAATGGATTCCTCGAAGCTAAAACGACCAATGCTGCTTTAGTCGACATTACTGGTAAAAGGCCATTTATACTTAGCAGATCTACATTTGTGGGTGCTGGAAAGTATGCAGCACATTGGACTGGAGATAATGCTGCAACTTGGGATGACTTGGCTTATAGTATTCCTAGCATTTTAAATTCTGGATTGTTTGGAATTCCCATGGTTGGAGCTGATATATGTGGCTTTGGTAAAAATACAACTGAGGAACTTTGCCGCCGTTGGATTCAGGTACATGTTTTGTTTCCTTTAAAGAAGTATTTTACATATATCAGTATATTATTTCTGTTTAGCAGTTCAAAAGTCATGCAAAATTCATTTACCATCTCTGTATATATTAACTTATTCTTCTATTTTGCACCTCCTGCTCCAATGAATAATCCAGGGTAGAGGCGGATTCAGAATTTAAGCTCTATGGGTTCAACTTTTAAGGATCTGATTATTGAATCCGTATAGGTTCAGGCCTACTATTTTTTGTAATTTAAGTGAGTCTTACACATATCTGCATACGATATCTTATTCTTCTACTTTGCGCCTCCTGCTCCAATGTATAATCCAGGGCAGAGGCGGATTCAAGATTTAAGCTCTACGGGTTCAACCTTTAAGGTTCTGATTATTGAATCCGTCATGGATTCAGACCTACTTTTTTCTGCAATTTAAGTGAGTTTTTACACATAATTTATGCACCGCGTCAAAAGTACTGGGTTTAGAACCCGACGATGTAACACTGCATCTACCTCTAGTCCAGGGAGTCCACTTTTTTCCATTAAAAATGTTGTCATATTAGTTCAGAATCCTATGCAGTCTGTTGTTTTTCATAAATACATCAGTTTTAATGGTTTGCTTAAAATACTCATACAGAAGCTGATGTTCATTTGTTAATATCAACGTCTCGTCAATTGTAGCTAGGTGCATTTTATCCCTTTTCAAGGGATCACTCTGACAAGTTTACTATCCATCAAGAGCTATATCTCTGGGATTCAGTAGCTGCAACAGCTAGAAAGGTGCTTGGACTTCGCTATCGGCTCTTACCATACTTCTACACGCTAATGTTTGAGGCGCATTCCAGAGGCGTCCCTATAGCGCGGCCACTTTTCTTTTCATTTCCTGAGGATACAAACACTTACGAAATTGACTCTCAGTTTCTCCTCGGTAAGGGGTTAATGATATCACCTGTGCTAACGTCTGGAGCGGTTTCAGTTGATGCATATTTTCCGTCTGGAACCTGGTTCGACCTCTTCAACTATTCAAACTACGTGAACATGAAGTCCGGTAACTACATCAACCTTGCTGCACCTTCTGATCATATCAACGTACACCTTCGAGAAGGAAATATTCTGGTGATGCAAGGAGAAGCAATGACAACAAGGGCAGCCCGGGAAACTCCATTCGAACTTGTTGTTGCCATCAGCGACAAGGGAAATAGTTCAGGCGAAGTTTTCTTGGACGATGGAGAAGAAGTTGAAATGGGAGGAAAGGATGGAAGGTGGAGCTTAGTGAGATTTCACAGTGGTGTTGTAAACAATAAGTTATATCTCAAATCAGAGATTTTGAATGAAGAGTTTGCTATGAGTAAGAATTGGACAATACACAAAGTGACTTTTCTTGGAATGAAGAAAAATGTGAGTAGAATAAGTGCTAATAAGTTGACAACTAAAATGGTAGGCAAGAGACATTTATACTCAAGAATTAGAACAAACTTTGACAGAAATACATCTGGTGTTTTGGAGATGTCAGGTCTATCAGTTCTTATTGGCAAAGAATTTAGCCTTGAGCTAACACTTGCCAAATAAGAACAGCCATGAGTGGATCTTCATAATGTAGAACATGGAAAATAAAGCATACAAGTTTTTAGTTCTCATTATTTTCCTTATGAACTTATAAGCATGTAATAGTTGAAACTGAGAAATCAATAAATATTTGGTGAACATGTCAGCTGTCTGATTGTTTGGAAATGTATACCATTTGACAATAAGGTTACCACCTATTGTTTTTCCCTAACAAAGCGCGCTGAACATGAATCACATGATCAATAGTCATATAGGCAGCCCGGTGCACTAAGTTCCCGTTATGCGCGGGGTCCGGAGAAGGGACGGACCACAAGGGTCTATTGTACGCAGCCTTACCCTATCAATAGTCATATAGATTCTGCTAATTTTATCACAGTGAATGATATTAAGGTAAGAAAGTCATAGATGGTAAGCAACCCCCATTTCCAACCAAGAGGTTGTGAGTTCGAGTCTCCCCAAGAGCAAGGTGGAAAGTTCTTGGAGGGAAGGATGCCGGGGGTCTATTTGGAAACAGCCTCTCTACCCCAGGGTATGGGTAAGGTCTGCGTACACACTACCCTCCCCAGACCCCACTAAGTGGGATTATACTGGGTTGTTGTTGTTGTTGTTGTAAAGTCATAGACCAAGTTCCTGGAATAATGGCTAAAAGTATAAAGTCTCAGCTATATATGGCAGTAGACAAAAAGCTTAATATTCAGCTACAGAACTAGAACAAGAAACTGTGGATTATTTCATGGCTACCTAAGAAACTTATGGAATTTTAGTAACTTGTCGGCTGTACAATACAATCAAACCAAACAAGAAAAATGAACTCTATCGAAATATAAAACACAACACAGTATAATATAATATGGTATGAAACAATACGTTATGAAATGTCGAAAAAATAATATCAGTCCGAATGGGTTGTAACAAAAAAAAGAGCTTGGTGTGATATTTTGCCATTTTTCTTCATCAATTTTTTTTTTTTTTTGCTAAATATAATCCCTTGGCTAGATGTGAATAAGTTTGCATGTGTAGTACATTTGGTATGGTGAAGAGCACGAACAACATTAAATTGCATAAAAGATTACATTAATTACTGGTGGCCTGGATTTCCTTCAAACTTGTCCCTACAATTATTTTGTTCAGCAACTGTGACAGAACCACTGGAGTCCAAAATATCAATTATTGAGTTGAACACTAATATACCATTTTGGTTACTACTGGTGAAAGTGGTTTCTTTCTGCTGTGTTTTACATGAAGGAGGCATATGGTCCATCCAATATTTAAAAAATATTTCTAAGATTATTGAGACACGTGTGCAAATTAAAGAAGTACTCGAAATTTTACCTACTAAAGTTAGCAATATTTATTAAGGCTATTCAACAACACACCAAAGAATACATAAAGATTGGTGTCATAATAATATTCCTTCGTTTTTTAATACAAGGTCTCGAATTTAAGCCAGAAATGGAAAAGCTTAGTTAAATACGACCTTCAAGATTAAAACGACTCTCAAGAAGTAAATGGTTGGATGGAGGGTATTTAGGTTAATTCTTCTTTTTATTTTTATATCATTCGTACATTTATTTTTCGATGCAATGTACTAATATTCGTCAAAAAAGTATATATACTTAATAATCCATATTAATTTCAATATTACAATCTCTCATAATTTTGTCAATGAATCAAATGACAGCTTGGTTTATTTTATATATATATATATATATATATATATATATATATATATATATATATATATATATATTTTTTTTTT
>MU753371.1:115070-151321 GCA_026770625.1 Nicotiana glauca | reverse complement strand
TTGGAATTGGATTCGGTTTATTCCTATTTTGAGTGGGTTTTGGCTTTAAGAGAAAGCACCACTCATGATCTATAAATATGAAAACCTTGGAGAATTATTCTATGCTCATTGATACAAGTCCTTGAAAGACTTAAGCACATAAGAGTGGGTTTTGAGAGAGCTTTCATCAAGAGAGAAGAGAGAAGAGAGAAGAAAAGTATTTGTTTTGCTGCAAATTTTTATTCCGACCAGCCAACTTCAAATCATATTTTCTGATTCGTTAACCGTTGGATCGGGCTAAAATTTTGATTGAGTGTTCGTAACATCTTGATCTTGGATTTGAACGGTAAAGATCGGATTTGGAGGCTCGTAGCATCTGATTTCGAGCCTCGAACAGCAGCTTCGTTTTGTGGATTATACTCTTTCTTCAATTGATTAGTTGTTGCTCTTGTTGCTATTGTTGCTCCATGTTTGGTCCTTGTTGTGTAGCCAATTTGGAGAACTTTTGTAACCCTCTTATTGTTATAGTGGAGCTTTTTGGATCTTTGTGATCCCGTGGTTTTTACCTTCGATTTGAAGGGTTTTCCACGTTAAAATTTGGTGTTCTTTATCTTCTCTATTTTCGGGTTTGCCTCTTCCTCGACATAACAAATATCTTCATCAAAATAATTTTATATACTTTCTGAAACACTAAGCTGAACAAGTCAAACTTAATTTGATACCTTTACTCTCTTTACGAAATCCATAGCTGGCTGGTCCAAATAATTATCATCTGTATAGAGTGCCAAGGCATGTCCAATAAAGTCAATGGTATCAGCTTCAAGTTCATATTTCCTGCATAAACAATATTTGTCAAGAACAACTTACCAAAGAGTGGAAGAAACTGTTTTTAACTATATATTACTAGGTATGCAGTCTTCACCAATATGTTTAAGCAAGGCAATCAAAAACACATGAGAAAAGAAAATTTACGCAATGAATTCTTTTGCAGTGATTTTGTTCAAATCCATCCCTTCATGAGTTTTAGGATCAGTTTCTTCAAAATCTTGCACATAAAGAAAAAACTTCCGAGCTCGGCGCTTTTCAAAGAGCCCCATCAATGGGGATTTCAGGGCTTCGACATCAGTTGCTGGAACTTTGTAGATCTAAAGATAGCAGTTTCACAAGAAAGTTATGTGAGAATAAGAAGTTTTCTACCGACAAAAACCGGAATGGAAGTTACACCTCATAGTGCTTTAACAAACATACCTTCCCTTTGTTGTACACAAAACTACCATCTACAGCCTTGAAGTTCAAATACTTGGTAACATCGGTGTGGATGAGCACACGGACCAAAGTTCCATTTGCCATTGCAAACTACAGGACATAAGGAAGAGCTCTAATTCCATACTTGTAAAGCATTTCATATAAATCTAGGCCAACAATCAAACTAAACAAAATACAGTTTGGAAGTTGTCATGATAATAAAAGAACTCTTTCAAGCCCAACATCTTTATTTCTATAATTTCCTGGCCCTTTCATGAACATAATCTGTCATCAATAGGAAGCTAAGATTTTTTATGAACTTACCTAAAGAAGAGCCTACTCTCTAATTGCACCGTGTATCTGGTTTCAGCTTCCTTTACAATAAGGAGCATGCTGTTGAATCTACTTGTCTGTTTCATGTCATTATTAATAAAAAATATTCTAGAAAAGTGTTGAGTTATACCTTTAATTTTCTGTAGATAATTTCTTACATCTCATAACTACTGCAATATTAGCAATCTTCATAATGTGGTAAATTAGATCACATAAACATCTGAATGCTCTTGCCAACTTATATGATCAGTCGGCATGAGTCTATATAAAAAATGAAGTAGTTGCTGTCTCAGGTTTTGAGTATTTGTTTCATTAATTTCTTTTGCCTCATCTTAAAGCCGAAATTTTCTTTGAACTGGCTATAAGCTCGTGATCTTTTATGGATAGATATAAGACTTCTATTACTTGCAGGCATATTAGCTTAGGCTGGTTGTGTAAACAATGATTATCAATCAGAACCCACAATTATGTGAATATTATTTGTTTCTATACCAACATAAAGATGCATCAATCCTTTTACCTTATCCATAAAAGGGAAGAAACAAGAATCAGAAGTCAAGAAATTGAGTGAGTTGCAAACTGGACAATACAGATAAATAATCAAAATTAGTAAGAAACTGCGAACTATCTTACCTTGGGAATCATGTCAACATTGTATTCCTTACTCGTACCCAACTCTTCTGGTGGCTTGTCATTTCCCCTAAACCGTTTCCAAAGCTACACAAAATAGCATGATATATGTTATGCTGAGATTATTGACAAGTGTAAAGTTGAAACTAGCTCTAACTTATGCCAGACTTCCATTTACGCCTCGTTTTCCAGTAAGTCTTAGTCCTCTCAGGATTCAAAACAGAAGAGTACTGATGAGCTTTACGAAATTGTTTTTGCGGATTTAAGTTCCGCACTATTAGTAAAGAAGTTACCTGGATTAGATTAAGTGAGCTCGACTCTCCTCCATAATAGTCATTTTTATCCATGTGTAGCACCTGGAGACAATCAGAGGTTAGACTTAAAGTTAGTGTTCAATTTTAGAAAGCCAACGAAGATGTGTAAATATCTGAACTAGAATACATATAAATAATGAGACTGATGATCTAAAGATTGATAGACATCATAAATTGTCAACCAAATCCAATAAACAGAGTTGCCAATGTTAAGAATTTTATTGTATAAAGAAGGAAAAGGGGGGGAAAATCCTCTAAGGAAAAGGATTCAACCTCTACGATCATGAACAGCTCCGTTATCAAGACAAGTTAGCTAGCTCTGTATTTCCATGTGAATATAATCTGATGATCTTTTGTTTTTTGTAATTAACAATGACTAAGCATTCATAAGGGATCAATATTAACAAAGACAGTATGTGAACCTTTTAATATATTATTAGCTACTACTCCGCATAAAACATTAAGAAAATTCTTTTTTCCTACAAACACTCACATACATGTAATAAGATGATTTAAAAAAGTAGTAGTACTAATTAAGGAGGAAATGAAACGATTGAAATTAAAGAAGATGGGAAAGACTATAGTAGTACTGTAATGTACGTACTTTGAGGCCGTCAACGGAGAGAAGGCCGCTGAGGATGCATTCTTTGAGGCCGGTACCCAGAACAATCACGTCGTATTCTTCATCCATAATTGATGATATGCTTTTTGTTGATCGTTACTGCCTTATGAAGTCTGATTATATGAATCAAACTCAATTGTCAGAAAATAAGAATGAGAGATCGATCGGTCTAAGAATGATTAAATGAGAATGAGAATGAGATTAGTGGAAGTAAAGCAAAGAGGGCGGGAGAGTTAAGGAGGGAGAGCATGTGGCGGCTTCGGGTGTCATTTGTTAGAACGGGTCTTTAGCGCAACTTTAACCACAACCAGCCTCTCCCATAACTGAAATTTAACTTCTTTTTTTCCCAAAGTTATATTTCCTTTAATTATTTCCTTTTAATTTTGCACAACCACAGCAGATACAGCTGTCAATATGGTGGGGCGGCGCTAGCCTAGCCCAACCTAAGCTCACATGGGCTTTAGCAATTGACGCGCTAGGTTTGGCTAGCCCACCATTCGATGGGCCTTATAATGGTCGGCCCACTCTATGGCTGCAGGCCTCCACGGGCCAACCTATCATTTTTTCGGGTGAACGGCACAAATAGCCACTAAAAGCAGTGGCTTTTAGTTTAAAGCCACTGTTTTTAATGTATTTAGACTTTAGCCACTCCTTTAATAACCTTTTACCTGACTGGACGAAAATACCCTTCCAGTATAAATTATACTTACGCTAACATAACCAGCAATTACACAAACAGAAGAAGCGAGAAGCAGCAGCAGTTACGCAGAAGCAACAATCAACTGAGGACGAACCATTTTGATTCTACTGGCCTCATTTTGCAAACNAAGAAAAAGAAGCACGATATCTTATTGGTTCACATGGCCAAGCAATGCCACTATTCTTATCAATTCTCAGAAATGGATTTAGAAAGCACACCCTTGAATTATCTGGATAACTCGTATTTTTTAATATGTTCTAAAATAATTCATATTATGCCTCATAAATCCATGGAAAAGTATATATTACTATGAACTACGTGCTACAGTGATCATAATTATAGTATTTGGAAACTGTTCCATTGTTGTGTATGAGCAAAACTCAAGCAGGAGGAGAGTGGAAGTGAAAGAGAGAAAGAAAAGGTAAAATTATCTTTTTTCTATTAGTAGTGGCTATTTTTGCTGAGCATTATAATTAGTGGATAAAAATTAAAGACACCCTTAATTAGTGGCTACTACACGCCATTTTTACCATTTTTTCAATATAATTGTATATTTTTTCTTTAAGTTCTAACCTAAAAATAATAAATATAAAGTTTAAAAATCTTATTAGAAAAATTTCACAAAATTTAATAACTTTTTATATTGTTCCAATATATGATAAGCACTAAAAAGGTAAAAAACAAAACTAATATTTCATTCACTAAAAACCAAAACTCAAAACAAACTATTCAAGAGAACATCCATGATGTTTATGGAATATCCAATCCAACACATCAACTTTATCAAATACATTTGAATCCGCTTGTGAGAAGGTTGTCTTAATATCTTCACTTTCATCTACATCTACAATTCGTATGCAATATTAATTAGTTAAAAATTTAAAATTAATTAACGTTTTAAGACTTTGATCTTTTAATATGATGAGCTTAATAAACTTTAAGCTTGAATACTATTCTTGATATTTTTTGTGTCATATAATTTTTATATTTTATATATTTTAAATCCATATTTTTATTAGCCAGCGGGCAGGCCCAGTCTCAGTCAAGTCTCACGGGCTACGGGCTTACTCGGGCCGGGATTAAAATTCTCGTTTTAAAATGAACTCCAAAATTTCTAGCCCAACTCTGCAAAATCACAAGATAGGCTGGGCTGGGCTGGCCCGTTATCCCATATTGACGGCTCTAACCGCATATCATATATTGTGCAGCATGCTTGGTACCACCACTAAGTTCTTATTATAATTTCATTTTTGCTTTACGTTTAGTAATAATAATATATTGGGTTGCAATGTTCACGTTGGGCGAACTGGTGAGTGCGTGGTGTAATAAATGGATACTTCGTCGCAATAACATTAAGTGGGCGTTTGGACATAAGAATTATAAAATTTCAAAAAAGGGTGAATATTTTTTTCAAGTAAAAATTGTATTTAAAATTTAGAGATGTGTTCGACATCAATATAATTGTTGTGTTTTTTTTTTAAGTTTTGTGAGTAATTTGAGTGAAAATTTTAGAAAACAGCTTTTTGAAGTTTTTAAAATTTTCGAAAATTTTCAAAATGCATCTTCAAGTGAAAATTAAAATTTTTTATAAGCAAATGCTGATTTCGAAAAAAACTGAAATTTTTTGGAAAAAAGAAAAAAAATTCTTATGTCCAAACGGGCTCACTTGTTTAATTTTATTAATAAATATATTGTTTTTTCCCGAATTAAAGATATAGTTTTGGCCTAGAGGTAAATACATAATTTATTTATGCATGTTGATACCCAATTTTTTCATTATTTAAGTATATATTATACACACACACACATATTCAAAATAGTGCATATATATTACTATTTTGATTTATGAGCGCGCACAAGTATTTTTATAATTTTTCATAATTTTAAAGGCTTTAAATCAATTTATTTTTGCATTTTATTATATAAATATCAAATAATTACCCTCCAAATCCAAACTTATCATTTATACCAGCATAATGTTTAAATATTTTTCAATGTATTTTTATAATTACATTTGTATTTTTAAGGCTAAATTGCATATTTTTACAATAATAGCCCATATGCATGTATAATTACATTATTTATGCAAAAAATGACTTTTTATATTTTTATAATTTTAAGTAATTATTTTAATCATTTTAGTGCACAAATGATATTTTTTATATTTATTTATTAAATATTGGGTATTTAAAATTTAGCCCTAAAATCCTCCTATTTTTCGGACCTAAAACTACCCAATACACTAGCCCAACACCCATACACTAACCCAATTACTCCTGGTCCAAGACCAATTAGTCCAACCCCATACCCATTTAAACCACCCGACCCAGAACTCTTTTTAAATCGTGATCGTTGATCTCTGAGATTAAAGGTCCACGTTACACCCTCCTCTTTAACTACACCTACGCCCCAACCCTAATCATTTGCACTACCTCATCGCCCTGAAACCTTCTCGTCTCTCATCTATCACGAACCCTAGCCGTCGTCTCTCTTAATCCCTCCAAATCCTGCCCCAAATGGAATACACCATGGATTCTCTTGCCTTATTTACCTCATCTCACTATTGGTTCGTCTATGGTGTTATCTAGTTTGCTTGCCTAAACATGGCAAGCAGATCTTTTAGAAATCGAACCAAATCTGGTTCAATTCCTTGACATTTCCGTATGTGTTCATTCTTGTTCTTTTATGGTATGAATCTCTATGAATCTCTGTGTATCTTTGAGATTCTTACTTACCCTAAAACTAGGGTTTCCAGATTTTCTTTGATTCGAACCAAAGTTGGTTCAAACCTTTGATTTTAAGTATTATCTTATCTATATTCGCCCTATTATGTGCACATTTATTTTTTTGGCTGAATTTTACTTACCCTAAATTATCGTTTCAGATCCTTTTAAATCAAACCAAATCTGGCTCAGTTCTTTGGTTTTGAATGGTATTTCTGTCTATGTTCATTTTATTCTATGCAACATGTGATTTTTACTTTTTATTTCTGTCAATTTGTTTACTTTGCCTAAAATTAGGGTTCTGAAATGTCTTCTTTTCCTTACTGATTTCGATTGCATTCCTTTCTAGTGTTTGACTGATGATTTTTCATGTTTATATGCAAGTTTCTACCACTATATAAACCCTTTCCCTTATTCCCTTTAGATAGATTTTTGGAATCACTATTACCTCACGAGAGCTAAAAATTTACTCTATTATTTCGTTCTATACGTTGGTTTTGGACGGCTGAAAGCCAAGGCTAGTAAATTCTGGGTTTTGCTTCTCATTGACATTCAGAACACTTTGGGTTTTGTTCTTTCTTGCATTTTCGTTTACCTGGTGAGGTGCTTGACTTTTGTAATATGCCTATAATCTATATGTGTTCTTACCTCAGAATACCTGGTTTAATACGTTCCTGGTTTAATTTAAGCATCACTATATTAACTTCTGCATTTAATTACTCTTAAATACAACTAGTTCTGAGATTATCTATGCACTACAAGAAAATAGCTTATTAGCGACCAGCTTTTAGGGACAGAATTAAAATGTCGTCCCCAAAAGTACACCTATTGCGATGAGATTCTATTCTGGTCCATAATCTTCATTATGGGTTTCTAAACTAACAAAGGGTGCAAAATCCTATCGTTGAAAGGATAAATATCCATTCCCTATAATTTGTGCCAATATAAATTTTTTTTATTAATATTAAACCTCCCCTAAGCCCCTTTGGGACGTCCGATAAAAAATTAGACCCCCCCTCCTTCTAGTTTTTCCCAAAATGAAACCCTAGCAAATTGCTATTCCAAATTTTTTTTCCGAAGTTTTTCTCACGACGCGTCTATCTGAAGTGGCTGAAGACTCACAACCCGGCAATGAAAAGAGTTGTCTATATGAACAGGTTTGTCTTTATCTTGTTTCTAGATTTAAAACAGAAGTTTTTTTTGTTGAGTATGACGTTCTTTGGTGCTTATTCTACTGCATACTGATGGTGGTGGAGTTTCGTTCAAAGGTGGGGCTTAATGGGCAAGGAGGATGAGGAATTAAAATATCTCCCCTTAGGTGTTATGTTCGTCATAGTAAAAAAATATAGGGAACAAAAGTGTTTCTCTTCTTAAATGTCATTTTTAATGCAAGTGTGTGAACATTGTGGTCTAAGGATTGTGAGAAAAAAAATATTAAATATTGATTAAATTTGCTCTTATATAGTTTTAAAAAAAAAAAGATGTCAGTTTTTATCAATCTAGAGATAAAAGGAACTAAAAAAGAAAAGATCGTTAACCAAAATATCTAAAAAAAAAATTGATGTTTCAAGCAATAAACTAGTTCATGTGCAATCTTATCCATCAAAATTTGTCAATTTTTTCTTTAAACTGTAAATCATGAGACAACTTAGCAAACGAAGTAAGAAAAATAAAAATCACTACATATGAACACCCACATCGATATAAAGAAGCCCATGAGGGTTATAGAAACTTGTTTTGAGCACTAAGGCAATATGGGATCTTTTTGTGACTGTGGATTTTGCTATAAGGTGAATTGATTCAAGCCCTCATAAAAAAGGTGAAATGGTAGAATTGTGTTGACTCATTAGGTGATCTAATTCAGTTATTCATTGTTTTTTAATTTTCAGATTTGTATAAGCAGTATAGTGAGGATAATGGTGACTGAACAGAGTAACTAATGTTAGTAATTTTAATGTTGTATTTAAAATAGTTATCTGATAGCTTATCTATACTATTCACTTCTTAAAACTTGAACCACATCTAAGCAAGTAAAAGGGCTTTAACTATCTATGATGTGTTGTGTTAGGAAAGGAAAGTACCCCTGCTAACCTGTAGATGGGTAATCTTGAGGTGTCTACTTGGTTCAACGTTAAATTGGTATGGACGTACGCATTTGAAGATTCATGTATTTCTTTAATGTATGTTTTCTTTAAGCAATATAGTTAGCTTAGCAGATCTTGTAGCTAGAGCTTTCTAAAAAATCTACAGAAATAAGAAATTATTAAACCTAAATAGTTGATGATTGAGGTCTTTTGATATTTCTATATATATGTTTGAAATTACATTAGTTGATATTTTTCAAAAGGTTACTAAGTTTGACTATTGATCTCATCCTCTATTTTCCTCCAATGATATGACCAATAACCTGTGAGTATATTAAAGTTGGCGCAATCAGTAACTTAAAAACAAAACAAAAAAGTTAGGTCCCTATAATGGATAAGTTAGTCTTTTGACCTATAGTAAAAATCTTCTGTAATCTAATAGTATTAAGTATTGTACCAACCTTATGTCTCAATCTCTAGTAGATTGAGGGAACGAGTTAAGACTGTTAGTTAGATAATTAGATTCTCTTTTTACGTTTGAAGTATCACGTAGATTCTCTTCTCTAAGTTTCAGTAATTTGGTTTGATGTAATATGTATAGCCAAAAACCTTTATTATCTTCCGATACTTGTTCATCTTGGGCATTGAAAATGGATATGTGGAGAAATGAGGCAGCTTGTCCTAAGCATCTTTTATGCAAGCTCAAACTTATTAAGATAGTGCAGGTGTATCATGTGAGAGTTTCAATATTAATTTCATGATTTTATTGATGTTTTTCAAATAAATTTTCTTAAGGAACATCTTCTATTGGAGTTCTTAAGTTAAGAATGATGTTAGAAACATACATCAATTATTTCATCTGAATAGAGACATATGTGGAGGATGATTGGTGGTCTTTGAGAAAGGCAGTAACGATGGTTTCTGTTTTGTCCTTTCAGATTAAGTAATCTCCTTTATCTTGAGCTATCATTTATGCATTTTGATTGATATCTTGCTTTCAGATTTTGAAAAGGATGTAGTTGGAGTGTACATGAAATTACTTGCTTTACTCTGTAAAGTTATCTTTTATATGTACTCCTATCCAACTTTTTCTTAAAGTTGGCCCCCTCTTTACATCAAAAAAACTCTTTCACTTACCTATAAAAAAAATTACATGCTTTATAGGAGAGGGAAATATATACTATGTGAATGTTCCTCTCCATTGTTATAATCTTTTGGAATGGAGAAAACTGTTATTTTGTCATGAATTGAGTGATATTAAAGTTTGTGAACAAGCTTTATACCTCAGTTATATAAATGAATAGTTGGAAAGTGAAGTATTTGAGTTGTGCTAGAAAAGAAATATTTTTGTCTATTTGAGCTATTATGCAATTGTGTACACTGTCTTGATTTTATGTACATGATTTGGATTTTGAATTTATTTCCTGGTTGTATTGGCTAATATGTGGTGTTAATATGTGCAGGCACAAGATAAAGGTCCAAATATATTCAAATAGCAATACGTTGAACACAAAATACGAAAGGTTACCACCCTAATGGAGACATGAAAAATACCCACAGTAGTAATTTTGTTCGACTTACAAATACCACATCAAGATGCTACACCAGCAAGAGTTTTGAAAATATTGGATAAACTTGTATAGCGAGGATATTTAGATGGTTGTAGTATGTAAAATGTAAATGTAAAATATATGTAGGAGGTAAGGCATATGTCCCCCTCCTTGTATTGGACATGTTATTAAAATCTGCATCAAGGTCTTAGTGATATAACCTTGATGTGTGTGTGTCTATATATATAAAAGCTGGTGTTATTGATAATTATGTTGTATTGAGCTGATTATCTTTGTTGATAATTGCATAATATTCTGGTGATAAATTGGATATGAGAGGTTCAACAATCAGGTTTTGGTCGTTAAATACTTTATGTGACCAGTACAAGCTGGTCGCCAAAAATATACAAGTACCGGATGTGTCTTTGTATAGGACCAGAAATGTGGTCGGTAAAAGTGTTTTTAGGACCAGAAGTATACTAGTCGAAAAAATACTTTAAGGACCAGCTACTCAACTCGTCATTATTGGCTTTTAGCAATGGAGCCTTTAGCGACCGGCGGCGACCAGATTTTTTTGGTCGTTATTGACCTTTAAAGACTAGAATTGGACTATTAGGGACCAGTTTTCTCGTCCCTAAAGACCGTTTTTCCTGTAGTGATGCCTGATTGGTAATCTCAATCTTCTTTAGGACCTATTCAGTCAGTGCATTGACTCTTGAATGCCTTTATTCTCTAACCCCCTAAATCCTTGTAGTAATCTGTGTTAAGACTTTCAGTGTTAGTCATAATTTTCCTCTCTATCATTATGTCACTCAACATGCTCACTTGATCCCATACCCCTTTAGTGTCTGCTTGTGATTTAGAACAGTTATTTCAGCATGTTTTGAATTGTTACTTTGAGGTGTTAGGCTAAACCTTTGGTACAAACTGGACTATCTTCTATTGATTAGATCTCTACAATAATACTTGAATGCCCATACCTGCTACTTGACATGAGTTTACCTTTCATTCTGTCCAGAATCTCTATAGAAATATTCTGGCATATATTATGTGTCTGTGATCTTGCCCCTTTGCTAACATGATGCCATGTTCCTTTTGTGGTCACTTGGTTTATCACAATGTTGCCTTGTTTCTTATATACTTAGCATAATTTCCAAACATGTTTAAACCTGTCTAGTAATGTGCATTTGCGTATTAATACCCCAACCAATCCTGCAAATATGTTCTTTTCAGTTTCTCTTTTTAGCATATGATTGTTTCTGTGCTTAGTGTTGAACTTGTTTCTTAGTTTACATTAAGCTTGATTTTTAAGTTTTGTGATTTGTTCAACTATTTGCCTAATATGCTCAATTTGGTCGTGTCTATTTAAATCCCTCAACCTTAGTCCTTTCTCTTTCACCTATTGCTTGACCTTTTTGAGTTCTCATTCTTAGCCGGTTGAAAGCCAAAACTATTTAGGTTTTATCATCTAACCTCCTTACTGTGAGTATTGCTCGGGGTCCAATTGAGGCCCTTGTGAACTCTGACACACTAGGATTTAGTCCCTAGTTCCTCCTTTGGATTATCTCTGTTAATCCCCCTAGTGTGAGCACTGCCCTGGGTACTTGAAGCCCTTGGGAACTCTGACACACTGGGGTCTTGGTTCTATATGCTCAACTCTGTTTTAAGACTACTGGGGAATCCCCCAAGTCCCAGCTGCCTTATGTCTATAAACATGTAATGTTAGGGCTGTTGTGAACGGTGAGAATGAAGGTCTGGCTTGGCCAGGTGTATCCTTTGGGCCTGCTATAGGCTCCTTATATCTATTCTACTCTGTAATTTATTTTATTCATTCCGGGTCTATAATAATTCTTGTAATAACATTTTGGGGTATTAGTAAATGGGAAGGGACTTTTATCTGATACTTGCATAAAAAATGGATAGAAATCATGCCTATAGGTTCATTACTTGGTTAAAATATGCTATTATGTTCAAACATATTCAGCTATCATGTATTAGAAATCATACCTATAGGTATTTTATCTTTGCTCAAAATGTGTTATATTCCAATTGTTGTAGAAATCCTGTCTATAGTTTCTTCCTTCTGGTTCAAATGTGCTATATGCTTGCTTGTTAGAAATCGTGCTTATAGGATCAGAAGAAAATCAGTTTTTATTATATAAATCATGCCTATAGGATCTAAAATTATTTTTAATTATAGAAATCATGCTTATAGGACCTGAATTAGTTAACTAATCGACTCACTCGTTTGTTTAATGGTCTTCAACGTTGTGCTAATTATCATCACTAGAAACCATGCCTATAGGACTCACTCAACCAATTCTGCATATGATCCTGTAATTACCACTATTAGTCACTATATAAAATGTTTAGATATCATGCCTATAGGTTTAATCTCTTATGCCTGTAATCGGTAGGCAACTTTGTAGGTTTCAGAGATTGTAAGCTGCCAGCTCATTAAATCCAAATTCATATAGAGATCTTGCCTATAGGTTTCTGCAACCTCAACTTGTTAAAATCAGCAACTGTCTTTGTCAATTTGACTTGCGTGCATCCGCTGTCTAAATGCGGACGCCAGCTTGAGCCCTTATTTGCTTATAAGTGAAGGTCCAAAATATTTTATATGTCGCCTAATATTTTTCATTTCTGAGCAGCCTAAGTTAAAGTCTAGAACCACCCTGAGATAGAGGTCCAAATGCCTCTTGGACCATAGTTATGGAACACGTAGTGCACGTGTAGGATACGACTTAGAATTGACCAGAGCGCTTTAGGTAAATAACTTAAAGATAGTAATTGGGTAGCAGGAGATGATAGTCTGTGCCCGCTGAATAATATGAGTAACACCTCGTCCCGAGGGAGTTATAAAGTATTATTTATGCTGCACGGTGTGATCCTTTAGGCTAAAAAACTTAGGATCACCCCCTGCCTTTCAATCAATTATTTGTGTTTAATAACGAACTCCCCATATCCCTTTGTTTTCTTATCTTTGCTCACATAGACTAATTTATATAATTGAGTTCGGTCGGGAACCATAGTTATAGACCTCGAAGAGTGTCTAACACCTTCTCTTCGAGGTAATTTCGAGCCTTTACCCGATCTTTGGTGACTCAAACTAGTTAGACAGAGCTATCTGAAAATAGGTTCCCTAATGCACCTCAATTTGTTAGGTGGCGACTCTCTCTCTTTTAAAACCCTTCCTTTAAAAGAATTATCACGTGTCTCTCTAACACCTTCTCTTCGAGGTAATTTCAAGCCCTTACCCGATCTTTGGTGACTCAAACTAGTTAGACAGAGCTATCTGAAAATAGGTGCCCTAATACACCTCAATCTGTTAGGTGGCGACTCTCTCTCTTTTAAAACCCTTCCTTTAAAAGAATTATCACGTGTCAAAACTCGATTTGCGAGAAAAAGGGGCGCGAAAATGCATGTGCCTTTAATTCTTGTTTTATTTATTCAAACACTTGCCTCAATGTACCTTTCATTCTTGTTTTTATTTTTCTTAGAATTCTCATTTCTTAGTTTGCTATTATCGCATTTCTTGTTCTGTTATTACTTTCCATCAGTACTTCCATAGTTTGCCAGTACTACTTCTTTCATATTCTCTATTGTTGCCTTGAATTTAATTTTCTAAATATATTGTCTTGTTATTACTTGCTGTCGGTAGCTGTCACGACCCCAGTTCGCCCTCCATGAACATGTCGTGATGGCACCTAGTTTCTATAACTAGGTAAGCCTAACAATACGGAAAAATAACATAGCTTGCGGAATAATTAATTAAAACTGAACAACTAAAAGAAACTGTATATAAATGCCGCTCGTCATATACAAATCAAAATGCGAAAGTCTACAATATCACCCCAAAACTCGAAAACTCACGGGAACACAAGCTAACAGAAAGTAATACACAGCTCTAACTCCAGAATGCCTAAAGCAAAAGCATGAAAGAAAAAAGCTAACTGCTAAAGCTAGAATAAGATAGAGACTCCTGGTATGCGGATGCGGCAGATGTACCTCGAAGTCTCTGCTAGATCTCTCCGCCTCGAGAGTGATACGCCTGAAAGGAAGTACCTGGATCTGCACATGAAAAACATGCGCAGAAGGGGCATGAGTACACCACAGTGGTACTCAGTAAGTGCCAAGCCTAACCTCGATTGGGTAGTGACGAGGAAAGTCAGGGCCCAACTGAGATTAAGCATAATAATAAGACTTGCAACAGCATGAAATAAACATAAGTAATGAGTACAACTACAAAGTAAGACAGGTTATACAAGGATACAATTAACATTCAGAGAAATAGGACAACACAGAGTGAAATAACTAAATATCAATACCAATAATGAGGATCTCCCAGGATACCGTCTTGTAGTCCATTCCAACAACTGTTCAAGGAACTCCCGGGATACCGTCTCGTAGACCATCACATGAGTATATCCGAAGGATCTCCCGGGATACCGTCCCGTTGTCTAACTATCAATGAGCAGGGGGATCTAACGGGAATCTAACCCGTAGTCCCAAAGTAAATGTGCAGGGGGATCTACCGGGAATCTAACCCCTAGTCCCAAAGTAAATGTGTGGGGGCATCTACCGAAAATCTAAACCGTAGTCCCAAAGTAAACAAACAAGGGGGGGGGGGAGCTACCGGAATCCCACATCCGTAGTCCCAATGTAAATACGGAACCACAATCAAAGAATATTCAGAAATGAAGTACAACAATACAAAGCAACAGTTAGTTCTAGCCTAACATGCTTCACGTAGTGAAATTAAGACAAATTAAGCAAATAGGCAATTTGGATCAACTAAACGTGCTTTCTAAACTAGCACAGGCTATAATGGCAAGTAGAAATAAATAAATACGAAAGAAAATCAGTTCAAATATTTTAAGTCAAAATTCGGGTTTCCAACAATCAGATCAAGTATGTGCTCGTCACCTCACGTACATGGCATTCAATTACCAAATATTACATCTTAAGGGGAAAGGTCCCCCACACAAGGTTACACAAGCCACTTACCTCAACCGGCTCCAAAAATCAACTTGAAATCACTCTTTTGCCACGAGTATCCGACTCCAAATAGCCCAAATCTATTCATTTCAATTACATCTCGTAAATAACATCGCAAGCAACTAATTCTACTATTTAATTTACAGTTAAGACGCAAATTTAGGTAAAATAACCAAAACACTCCTCAAGCCAACATGGTCAAAACCCGAGGTTCGAACCAAAATCCAGTTACTAATTCCGCCACGAACCCAAATATATGATTTGTTTTGAAATCGGACCTCAAATTGAGGTCCAAATCCCCAATTTTAGAAAAACCTAGGTTCTATCCCAAACCCCCAATTTCACCCATGAAATCCATTGATTTTAAGTGGAAAACAAGTTAAATGATTGAAAGAATTAAGTAAAAATCGGCTTACAAATGATTTAGAAGAAGTTTTGTCCTTGAAAAATCGCCTATGGGGTTTGGGTGTTGAAAGAATGGTCGAAAATCAACTAAGTATGAAATTGCTGCGTCTCAATTATCGCAATTGCGAACTGGGGTTCGCAATTGCGGACTCCGACCAAATGTGGTAACTGTGAATCCGTGTTCGCATTTACGAACCCTTACTATTCTACCAGATTTCGCATTTGCGAGCAAAAAGATCGCATTTGCAATCAGCCTAAGTTCGCATTTGCGAGCACAAAGATCGCATTTGCGATCAGTGCTTAGAAATTCCCTGTTCGCATTTGCGAGGAATTGGATCGCATTTGCAATTATTTTCCTAGGCCCAAGGCTTCGCAATTGCGATGCAGAGCTCGCATTTGCGAGGCTCATCTTCGCAAATGCAAAGATCACCGAAGGAATTATACCGGATTTTTTTACAAGTTCAAAAATGCAATCCGACACCTATCCAAAACTCACCCGAGCCGTCGGGGCTCCAAACCAAATATGCACACAACCTCAAAAACATCCTACGAACTTTTCCGTGCGATTACATCGCCAAAATAACATCATATACATCGAATCAAGCCTTAAAACTCATGATTTCTTCCAAATTTTTATAAAATATCAAATTTCCATTTTAAATCCAAACACGTCAAACGACGTCCGTTTTCAACCAAACTTTACTGAAAGCGCTTAAACCATATATAAGACTAGTACTGGGCGTCGGAACAAAAATACGGGCCTGATACCATAGTCTTCTAATCAAATGTCATTTCTAATTTCCTTAATTATTTCAAGAAAATAATTTCATACAAAAATTCATTTCTCGGACTTGGGACGTCGGAATTCGATTTCGGGCATACGCCCAAGTCCCATATTTTCCTACAGACCCTCCGGGACCGTCAAATCATGACTTCGGGTCTGTTTTCCCAAAATGTTGACCGAAGTAAAATTTATTCAATTTAATATCAAAATTTAATATTTTTCTCACAGAATTCATATCTAAGCTTTCCGGCTATGCGCCCGAACTGTGCACACAAATCGAGGCAACCCTAGATGAGGTGTTCAAGGCCTCGGAAGTACAGAAAGAGTAAGAAAACAAGTGATGACCCCCTTTGGGTCGTCACATCCTCCACCACTAAAACAACCGTTCATCCTCGAACGGACAGAAGGAAGAAGTACCTGAGTCAGGAAAAAGATGAGGATAACGGCTCTGCATATCAGACTCGGAATCCCATACGGACATCGATAACACTGAAATGCACTTCAAGCCAAACTTACAAAATTTCTTCTAAAATGCTAACTTCCACAATAGGGGTCAAAATGCTCCCGGGTTATCCAAAACCCGAACCAGGCATACGCCCAAATCCGAAATCATCATACGAACCTGCTGGAAACCTCAGATCCTGATTCCGAGGTAGTTTACTCTAAAATCTAATCTTAGTTAATTCTTTCACCTTAAAGCTTCTGAAATAAGAATTTTCTTCCTAATTTAACCCTAAACTTCCCGAAATTCAATTCCTACCACGCGTACAAGTCATAACACTTGAAATGAAGCTGCTCATGGCCTCAGACTGCTGAACGATGCGCTAGGGCTCAAAACGACCGGTCGAGTCGTTACATTCTCTCCCACTTAAACATACGTTCGTTCTCGAACGTGCTGAGAACTGCACCGAAGTAGTCTGAAATCATTATTTTTTTTACACTTCATGCACCTTCCCGTGCTACCAAAACTCAGTTGAGCACATTAGCTTAATCAATTCTGAAGATATTTCCTTTTATTCAAGCAGATAAGCCTTAGAGCCTAATTCCAACATCCAGAATTCTATGCCCGACCTGCATACGATCACCATATCATTCATCACACGTTGCACCCAAACATGACTGCACAATTTTGCTGAACTCGCACCTTGCATCACTTTACCCGCCGGACCACAATAACATTTTATGATCAACTTAATCAAAATTCTACGAATCTGATGCCCTCATTGCACCTCATGTCCTACATAGGTCTTGTTCTAATTCTTACAATACCGCCATGACAGAAGAGATATGTAGAAATTCATAATCGGCTGCCGAATCAACAAATAATTAGGTCTATACTCCTGACAAGAACCATCTCCTCATTCTGAGACAAATAATGATCTTAGCTCCATAATATACTTCATACAGTCAGATTGAACTAATCCTAAATCCAATGATCTCGTCTCACCTGGTACGAACTGCTCAGGCAATAAGCCACCACGGACATAATCAGAAGTCTCATATGATGCCACAATGTGCCAATAGGCTACCAATTCGAATGCGATACAAAAGGAAAACGAACTCTAGAAAGGACTACCTAACTCACGCACCAATACGGACTTTCCATAGAAAATAGGAAGAAAGGCATACAAAAATAGCATATAGAAAACTATACTTAACATCACACTATTGCGGCGCGCAACCCGATCCAAATACCATACCCATGGTGGCGTGCCACCCGATCCACGCATAACACTCACATAAGGAGATGTGCATCGAGCTACATTGCTCATTACATAAAATATCGAATTTTAGTCACAAGCACGCTAGGTGCATAATACCATCCCTGATGGGACATATAGCGCTATAAGCTACAAAACTCAAGCACAACTGAGGTGCGATATACAATCTGATTCTCAAGAGCCATTTTGCTCATAATACATCATTTCTATGTGGATCCTCAACACATAAGCAATTTCTTAAGCCGTCTCAACACTCACACGGAACAATGTATCACTATACGAAATATATGACAACGAAATAACACCCTGACTACTCCTCCATAAGGAGCGCATTACTGGAATGGACATGATTGGCCTGATATAGAGCCCATATTCACATTTGAATCCATCCACCGACCTCAAGCTGATTCTGGTCACACTAACTAGGCTAATAACATTTTCAAGGTCCATAATAACTCTCATTTCTTTCATAACGCATAAGAACAACCATCATAATCGGAGGAATCCTCCGCAGTCCACAACTTAATAGGCTGAGTGCCCTCCAGGCATATATTCTCAAATCAATGATATTATCACAACCTTCATATTTGGTTTAAGTCCCTAATCAATCAAGTGACTACCTGCCACACCTATACAATCTTCCTATAGGACACACTCCTATAACCTACCATAACAAATAACTGGGTCATACCTCCAAACCACCGGCCGCACTAACGCTGAAAATCGATCAAAATTATTAACCAGGAAGCAAAGCCTTGTTCACAAACACCGATCTCAGGTGATGCTGAAGACAATACCAATTTACCTTAAACCTCGAATCTACTTTCCTGCTCATCCGAGCTCGTGACATCCTTGTCAACACTGAACCATTACCTTGATCTTCACTTCAAATTCCATACCACTCACTGCACCTAACATGCCAACTTAACCAGAGCTAACCATTCTATCTCCTTCCAATTTATCCTTGATTGCCCTAGAAATAATGATAACTCCATTAAACACATAACAAATTCCACCCGCACTCATCCCAAGTGACCATGAGTCACGAGACCATGCTGTCTCAAATCCCACGAACCATTTCGTACCTACCAATTGCTACATCGCAAGCCAAAACATCATAGAACATTTTGTGCCTCTTCTCATAAGCTGCTATCAAGCTCAATTCTTAACCGTGCCTATAGGCTCGAAATCATTAGGCATCACACTTTATCTGTTGAATTCACTGGGACCATTGTTGAGAGCCACCCGTTCTGACTTGGCCCCGAATACAATCAACTCCATGAGTCTTCTAACACATGAATTCCCTCTTAGTGAAGCACTTGGCAGAATCACTTCCCTTGGAACCCACATCTATACAAAGCACGAATCCTGAATTCTTTCCAAATTAGGGAATGAGCCAATAAGGCCAACCATAGCGCACCCTTAACAATTCCTTTGCTCAATTTACCAATTATGGTCTTTTCCCATAGCTTAAACCCGTCAATGTGCTAATAACTAGAAACCCCGCAAGTAGTTAACCATACAACCCAATCATAGGTAGTGGGGCTCTCCCACTTAGCTCGAAGCTACTATTACACAACTCTGGAGTTCACCAGGATTCTTAAACTCTTATTGACATAACCTTGCGCAATCAACCGCCAACATTCTCGATATCTTACTGTAGAAACCCCCTTTTTATACTCTGAATCATCAACAACATTCGAACGACCAATCCCTTCGCTGTATAAGCAATAGAATTCTTTGCAGAAGCCTTACCAACCACACGAACACTAACCTGCTCACAAGGATAACCTACCTGTAGAAATCACTCCCGACATCTTCCAGCGCTGCTACACGGGGTTACGATCACTACGACATCAATAACCCATCCTGAGTCCGAGCTCACTCTTTAACTGCACAAGTCCATTCACCCCTCGTGGACATTAATTAAATGCGCGGCAATATCCACCCAATTCAAAGTTATTTTGCATCCTTCTTCATTCAAGCAGCTCCTTCCCGCTATATCAAATCTCCTGCTGCATAATAGCCCATACTTCAAATTAATTTGTAGGCCCAGATCACCAATCACTCCAAACTCTCCCACTTTAGCGAAACTCACCCCTTTAGTCAACTACTCGACCTTGGCCTCTTTTACTCGGCCTTCTTGAAATTTTAGTCACCGCCTAACACTTCCCACATGGCCTTCCTCATCCATTGTTGTTCAGCTACTGCCTTAAATAAAATCTATCTTCGTAGCACTTGTACCCACCATCGCTACTAATTTTAAACCTTTTTGAAGATTATCTTTCTCGAGCCGTCGACATTAGAGACACCGATTCAATCCTGAACCGCCATACCATGCGATCTTTGACAGTCGCTTCTTCAATACTATCTCACAATTTTCTGCTCCCCAAGTGAATTGTAGAAGATTATAACACCGGCGAATTTAGTACATTTAATAGGGACAACGACACTACATCGTAGACAGAAATTCCACCACGCTCGAAATTACCAAGTCTCGTTACTCCATCACCCTAAATTTGGATGTTCATAGGTCAATTGCATCTCCTCCGTCGAAAATGAGATATCATATCTCTGAATCGTGCATTGACTAGAAACATCCCATACCACATCTGCAGTACCATTACGATTCTTCAATTCTCAATTTATAACAGGCGGTTCGCGTCACGTAAGATTGAGTAGGAAGAAAACAAGGGCATAAGCCTCGAGGAATCAAGTCGCACGATGAAGAAATCAAGAAGTGGAAATTTTCCTAATAGTTACATAGCCTCTCGTAGATAAGCACAGACGTCTCAGTACCGATCAGCGAGACTCTAATAAATCGGCATGTGTTCCGTGACTCCTATAAACCTAGAGCTCCGATACCAACTTGTCACGACCCCAGTTTGCCCTCCGTGAACATGTCGTGATGGCATATAGTTTCTATAACTAGGTAAGCCTAACAATACGGAAAAATAACATAGCTTGCGGAATAATTAATTAAAACTGAACAACTAAAAGAAACTGCATATAAATGCCGCTCGGCATATACATCTCAAAATGCGGAACTCTACAATATCACCCCAAAACCCGGAAACTCACGGGAACACAAGCTAACGGAAAGTAATACACGGCTCTAACTCGAGAATACCTAAAGCAAAAGTATGAAAGGAGAAAGCTAACTGCTAAAGCTAGAATAAGATAGAGACTCCTGGTCTGCGGACGCGGCAGATGTACCTCGAAGTCTCTGCTAGATCTCTCCGCCTCGAGAGTGATACGCCTGAAAGGAAGTACCTGGATCTGCACATGAAAACACATGCGCAGAAGGGGTATGAGTACACCACAACGGTACTCAGTAAGTGCCTAGCCTAACCTCAGTTGGGTAGTGACGAGAAAAGTTAGGGACCTACTGAGATTAAGCATAATAATAAGTCTTGCAGCAGCATGAAATAAACAGAAGTAATGAGTACAACTACGAAGTAAGACAGGTTATACAAGGCTACAATTATCGTTCAGAGAAATAGGACAACACAGAGTGAAACAGCTCAATATCAATACCAACAACGAGGATCTCCCAGGATACCGTCATGTAGTCCATTCCAACAACTGTTCAAGGAACTCCCGGGATACCGTCCCGTAGACCATCACATGAGTATATCCGAAGGATCTCCCGGGATACCGTCCCGTTGTCCAACTATCAATAAGCAGGGGGATCTACCGGGAATATAACCCATAGTCCCAAAGTCAATGTGCAGGGGGATCTACCGAGAATCTAACTCGTAGTCCCAAAGTAAATGTGTAGGGGGATCTACCGGGAATCTAACTCATAGTCCCAAAGTAAACAAACAAAGGGGGGAGCTACCGGATTCCCATATCCGTAGTCCCAATGTAAATGCGCAACCACAATCAGAGAATATTCAAAAATGAAGTACAACAATACAAAGCAATAGATAGTTCTAGCCTAACATGCTTCACGTAGTGTAATTAAGGCAAATTAAGCAAATAGGCAATTTGGATCAACTAAACATGCTTTCTAAACTAGCACAGGCTATAATGGCAAGTAGAAATAAACAAATACGAAAGAAACTCAGTTCCAATATTTTAAGTAAAAATTCGGGTTTCCAACAATCAGCTCAAGTACACGCTCGTCACCTCACGTACATGGCATTCAATTATCAAATATCACATCCTAAGGGGAAAGGTCCCCCACACAAGGTTAGACAAGCCACTTAGCTCAACCGACTCCAAAAATCAACTTGAAATCACTCTTTTGCCATGAGTATCCGACTCCAAATGGCCCAAATCTATTCATTTCAGTTACATCTCATAAATAACATCTCAAACAACTAATTCTACTATTTAATTTACAGCTAAGACACAAATTTAGGTAAAATGACCAAAATGCCCCTCAGGCCAATGTGATCAAAACCCGTAGTTCGAACCAAAATCCGATTACCCATTCCCCCACGAACCTAAATATGTGATTTGTTTTGAAATCGGACCTCAAATTGACATCCAAATCCCGAATTTTAGAAAAACCTAAGTTCTATCCCAAACCCCCAATCTCACCCATGAAATCCATTTATTTTAAGTGGAAAACAAGTTAAATGAAGAAAATGATTGAAAGAATTAAGTAAAAATTGACTTACAAATGATTTGGAAGAAGTTTTGTCCTTGAAAAATCGCCTATGGGGTTTGGGTCTTGAAAGAATGGTGAAAAATGGTGGAAAATCGACTAAGTATGAAATTGCTCGGTCTCAGTTATCGCAATTGTGAACCCCGACCAAATGTGGCAATTGTCGGGTTTGTATTTGCAAACCCTTACTATTCTTCCAGATTTCGCATTTGTGAGCGTAAAGATCGCATTTGCGATCAGCCTAAGTTTGCATTTGCGAGCACTAAGATCGCATTTGCGATCAGTGCTCAGAAATCCCTCGTTCGTATTTGCGAGGAATTGGATCGCATTTGCGATCATTTGCCCAGGCCCAAGGCTTCGCAATTATGATGCAGAGCTCGAAATTGCAAGGCTCATCTTCGCAAATGCGAAGATCACAGAAGGAATTATACCAGATTTTTTTACAAGTTCAAAAATGCAATCCGACACCTATTCAAAACTCACCCGAGCCCTCGGGTCTCCGAACCAAATATGCACACAACCTCAAAAATATCCTACGAACTTATCCGTCCAATCAAATCGCCAAAATAACATCATATACATCGAATCAAGCCTCAAAACTCATGATTTCTTCCAAATTTTTATAAAATATCAAATTTCTATTGTAAGTCCAAAACACGTCAAACGACGTCCGTTTTCAACCAAACTTACAGAAAGCGCTTAACCATATATAAGACTTGTACCAGGCTCCGGAACCAAAATATGGGCTCGATACCATAGTCTTCTAATCAAATTTCATTTTCAATTTCCTTAATTATTTTCAGAAAACAATTTCACACAAAAATTTATTTCTCGGACTTGGGACCTCGAAATTCGATTTCGGGCATACGCCCAAGTTTCATATTTTCCTACGGACCCTCCGGGACCGTCAAATCATGGGTCCGGGTTCGTTTTCTCAAAATGTTGACCGAAATAAAATTTATTCAATTTAATATCAAATTTTAGTATTTTTCTCACAGAATTCATATCTAAGCTTTCCAGCTACGCGCCCGGACTGCGCATGCAAATCGAGGCAATCTCAGATGAGGTTTTCAAGGCCTCGGAAATACAGAATGAGTAAGAAAACAAGTGATGACCCCCTTTGGGTCGTCACATCCTCCACCACTAAAACAACTGTTCGTCCTTAAACGGACAGAAGGAAGAAGTACCTGAGTCAGGAAAAAGATGAGGATAACGGCTTCGCATATCAGACTCGTAATCCCACACGGACATCGATAATACTGAAAGCACTTTTATCCAAACTTATGAAATTTCTTCTAAAATGCTAACTTCCACAATAGGCGTCAAAATGCTCCCGGGTTATCCAAAACCCGAACCGGGCATACGCCCAAGTCCGAAATCTTCATACGAACCTGCTGGAACCCTCAGATCCTAATTTCGAGGTCGTTTACTTTAAAATCCAATCTTAGTTAATTCTTTCAACTTAAAGCTTCCGAAATAAGAATTTTCTTCCCAATTCAACCCTGAACTTCCTCGAAATTCAATTCCGACCACGCGTACAAGTCATAACACTTAAAATGAAGCTGCTCATGGCCTCAGACTGCTGAACGACACTTCTAAGGCTCAAAACGACCGGTCAGGTTGTTACAGTAGCGCTTTCATATTCTCTATTGCTATCTTCGATTTAATTTTCTAACTATATTGTCTTGCTATTACTTGCTATCAGAGTTTCTTCCATCTTCTTTAGCCAAGGGTATACCAAAAGCACTCTATCTGCCCTTCCACGATAAGGGTAAGATTGCATACATCATTTTCTCTCTAGGCCCCTCTTACACGGTTGTTGTTGTTAATATCCAATTTAGCCCTCATATTTATAAAGTATTTCATATAATTTTAAAAATATCGCTTTGCACTATTACCCAATTTACAGGAGTTATATAAGACTTTTCTATAAATTTTAAAGCTTTAAAATTGATTTTTCTTGCATTTAAACTATTCAAAAAAATTTTATAAGGTAAATTTAATCATCCTATTTATCATTCTATACTCTTGTGTATTTTATAATTTTATCTCTTTTTTACATAATATATCTGTATTTATTTTATTTTATTTATACTCTTTACAACAATAGCCTATATCCTCTACATAATTACATTTATTGCATTATTTATGCTAAAAAGTATATATATATATATATATTTTTAATATTAAGCTAACATTTTAAGTATTTTACTGCATAAATAATATTTTATTATTTATTAAATTATTTTTGCAAATTATTTTTAATGAATTTCATGTGATTAAATTATAGCCCAATTTGGAATAAATTTCGGACCAAAGCTGGCCCAAACCATTAATCCCATAGCATCCCACCTCTCAGCAGCCCAAACTAAATAACCTTTTATTAAACCCGATCGTGACCTGCTCCTGTTGACCCCCATTCCCCCTCCCCACACACTCTTTCTTTTTTATCTCAATCATTGATCTCAAAGATCAATAGCCCACAAGCCATCTCCCCTATTCTAATTAAACTCACCCCAAACCCGAGCCTCATTTTACCCGATCTGCCGCCTCTATACTCTCTCAAACCTTCCCTACCCTCACAAACCCTAGCCGCTACCCCAAATCTTCTCCGAATCCAACCCATCCATGGATTCTTATTTAGTACTTGCCCATTTTTGGCAAGCACCAGTCTCTGAATCAAGGAAAATCGGCTTCACTCTCCAAGATTTGGACGATATTTTGTTTGTATACATTCATAGCAAGGCTATGAGGGTCCGATTCACCGAACTCTCTGGCCATTTTCTGATCCTTATCAAACTAGGGTTTACCTGGTTTCTTCTCCTAATCCGATTCTAAATTGATTTTTTTGCATATTCTTCTTTCCTTGTTTTCGATTTGACTGTATTTTCTTATTTGTGTGTTGATTTTCGCAACTGTTCTGTGTGTAATATTTATACTTATATTCATTATTTTGGTCCTATAATAATTTGTACAAAGTAGTTGGGGAATTAGTGGAATGAGGAACGAGTATCCTTTAATTTTCTTATGAACGGGTAGAGAGCATGCCTAGAAGGTCTACCTGCTTTGTTTGCTACTTTGATTCGACATGTTTTATTGTTATACATTTATAGAAATCATGCCTATGAACTCAAAGACTGTACCTACTTCATAGGTTACGAGTAATTTGGTTATAAGTACTTTACTTTATATTTTGATGATCTAACAAACTTACCATCCCGAACTAGATAAAGAACTTGTTACACATTTACAATACCACAAGATCACAATGTTCCAGGTTGGGACTCAACGTGGAAATATGATTCAACTCCTCATAGTGGAAGGAACAGCTTAGGGACCAAGTCCCTGCTAGTTCTCGAGGAGACTATACGAAATCAACTTTCCAACTGGAAAGTTGCTACCTGCACATGCTACAGTGCAGGAACAGTGTTGCAGTCAACTTTCCAGGGAAGACTTTTTACCTGCCTTGATTGTATCATTGTAAGTGATGTCACACATGTATATATGCATTCAAGGGAGGTAAAACACACACTTGAACCTTAGAGAACTCACTCAAGCTCACTCACGTGACCATCCAACAAACAAGTGTTAATTGCTTCAAGAACAAAGAACAAAATAACTACGGACCCGTTCCCATATAAAGTTATTTATGTCCTTAGTTGAGTTGTAACTCTGTAATAGTTCTTTAATTGTAATTCCTATCTAGCTTGTTCAAAGGCATTCTATAGGAACCCATTTGTAAACCTTAAACTTGCGTGTTTAAGTCTTGGCTAGAGTTAGTCAAGTTTCAATATCTTTGTAATAGAGTTATTGCAAAGTAATTTGTAACAGGTGTGTTACAAGTTAGTGAGGGATTAAGAGGTTAATTCCTAGGTTGCATAGGTTGTAATCTGAAAGTTGCTCAGTAGTGAAGTTGAAATCCTATAAGGGTAGGTCATGGTTTTTAATCTCGTTGAGCTGGGAATTTTCCACGTAAAATTCCTCTTGCCATTTATTTACTATTTTTTGTGTGTGTACTATCGAACCTGATAGAGAACTTGGTTCTCTATAGCAGTTGGTGGACCCATATATTCTATCAATTAGTATCAGAGCGTGTTCTTTCTATCAGGTTAACACCTAGAAAGGATCCTTATGGCTACTCCTCCAAACATCGAAGAAGGTCAGTCTACGTATAGACCTCCTAGGTTTAACAATCAATAATATGGGTGGTGGAAAACTAGGATGCATGACTCATCATGGCTGAAGAATCTGAGTTATGGGATGTAATATGTGACGGATCCTTTGTTCCTTCAAAGAACCTTGGCAATCCAGCTGTAGCCATTCCAAAGACGAGGAAAGAATTCAATGGCGCTGATAGAAAGGCCATAGAAAAGAATTTTCGAGCAAAGAAAATTCTTTTGTATGGTATTGGACCTGATGAATATAACAGGATATCAGCTTGTCAATCAGCAAAAGAGATCTGAGAGGCTCTTCAGACAGCTCACGAGGGAAGAACTTAGATGAAGCAATCCAAAATTAATATGACTACAACATAATATGAGCTCTTCAGAATGAAAGATGATGAATCCATCTAAGATATGCATACTCGATTCACCTCCATCATTAATGAGCTTCACTCTCTTGGTGAAAGTATTCCAAGAAACAAGCGTTTCAGAAAAATCCTTAGTGTACTGCCCAGTTCTTCGGAAAGCAAAGTTAATGCCATTACAGAGGCTAAGGACTTGCAGACACTGACCATGGATGAACTTGTTGGGAACTTAAAAACCTCTGAAATGAAGAAGAAGAAGGACAATGAAAGAAGAGATCCCAAAAGGGAGAAGAACCTGGTCCTCAAGACAGACATCAATGGCTCAAGTGGTGAAGACGAGGATATAGCTTACTTGACAAAAAGGTTCCAGAAGATGGTTCGCAGGAATGGAGGCATTCCAAAAAGGGGAAACTCTAGCAAGCCCAGAAATTATGACCTCTGTCATAAATCTGGCAAGCCAGGACACTTCATCAAGGATTGCCCCTCCTTAAGCAAGATCAGTATAATAACAACTTTGACAAAGCATCAAAGAGGAAACAGGTTCCTTAAAAATTCTTCAAGAGGAAGAATGATGCTGACAATATTTTAAAGCAAGCTCTTGATGAATGGGGAGACTCATTCAGCGGATCTGAAGAAGAAGACGACCATGGAAGTAGTTCAATGATGGCAGTGGAAAATGAAACAACTGAGTGTGATTCAATCTTTGCTCTAGTGGCTCAATCTGATGACGATGAAGATGGAGACAGCAATGAGGTAAACTTTCTGGATGTTCAGAGCTCGCATCATGACATCAACTAGATGTCCTATCTCCATATCTTTATAATGAATGCATTTGTACTATGTTGGGATTCCCCCTTTCTATATAAAGGGGGTCCTTGCCATTTTGTAAATAGTTGTTGCTCCATATAAAATATACAAGAACATTCTCTCTGCTCTATAACACATTCTCTAGATATTATTGCTTCCATTTATTATCTTCATTTATTGCTTATCATTGGCCATAAATTGCCACCCTTGATTTTATCATAACTGTTAGTCGTACATCAATCGCTTTCGATAGCTCCTAGTCGAGCACCAGAATCGACCTCGAGGTCACCGAATCGACAAGCTCGAGGCCTCGATTGCTAACCTTTCAGTTTGGATATCACCTTATTCTCAAGCTCCTATCTAGTTTCTAAGTCTTTTGCATGGCATCAACTGCCTAACAACTAGCATAAAAATAGATCACGTATTTTTAGAGTCCCATAATCAAATTTAATGGTTATTACCATTTTTACGGTAAACAATTTGGCACCCACCGTGGGGCTAAAAATAAATAGTGATTATATTCTTGCTGGTTTTACTACACAACACAAGTTATCTTTTACACTTTTTCTTGCTCGAGATTTTTTATTTCAGGTAAAAATATCTAATTCGATGAACAACAATCTTGAGAACCACAGAGAGAATGGTGTGGTTGTTCCAGGTGTTGGTATACCACCACGAAACCCTGTGAATGCACCGGAGCCGACCCCCAAGGGTACGACCTCACGAAACGCCCAATGCATTAGCATCAGTCCTCGTATTCACCAAGAAGCGTGCCGAGAAGTTCCGCGCGAAAATCGGAAAATTCTATCCTAGGCAAAAAAAGGGATCCCTTGGCATGTCATTCATATGATTAGTGGAGGGACCGACATTCCCCAAGGATCCATGATCAAATGGATAAAAATATCTGCTGTAATAGAAGGGCCAATCCGAGACCGTTGGCCGAAGACACCCTTGCATTCAGCGAAGAGGATCTCGAGACCTTGGTAGAACCACTCAATGATGCGCTGGTGATATGATTTATTTTAAGCAACATTCGAGTTAAACATGTGCTCGTGGATCTAGGCAGCTCGACCAATGTAATCAGGTCAGAAGTAGTAAAACAACTTGGGTTGCTCGATCAGATCATACCCGCCTCCCGGGTTCTCCACGACTTTAATATGGCCGGCAAAGTTACAAAAGGAGAGATTACCTCCTGGTTGACACGTCCGGTGCAGTTTTGAACACCAAGTTTCACATTATAGATAGTGACATGAGGTACAATGCATTCTTGGCAGGCCATGGATACACATCATGAGGGTAGTGCCATCAACTCTGCACCAGATGATAACATTTCCAACAAAGGACAGTATAACGACCATATGTGGAGAACAACATGTGGTGAAAGAAATGTTCGCGGTTTACCAGGAGGTACCGACTCCCATAACCTCCACCTCAGATGAGTCTGGGAGTATATAGACCTCCGAGGACGATGAAGAAAATTTCCTCGCTCCTCGAACTTTCGTTGCCCCCGAAGAGTCAAATGCAACGAAATTAACAATTGAAGATCTGGAGCAAGTTGTTTTGATCAAACACCTCCTAGATCGGAAGGTATACCTGGGAACGGGATTAACCCCCGAACTCAGGAAAGAATTCATTCAATTTCTTATTAATAACATCGACAATTTTGCTTTGTTCACTTAGATATGATAGGAATCCCGCCAGAAATAACCTCCCACCAATTGAGTGTCGACTCCAGGTTTAAACCGGTGAAGCAAAAAAGAAGACCCCAGTCCAAAATAAAACACGCATTCATCAAGAAAGAGGTAACGAAACTTCTTAAAATAGGATCCATTAGAGAGGTAAATTACCCCGAATGGTTGGCCAATGTAGTAGTGGTACCCAAAAAGGGAAATAAGCTAAGAATGTGAGTGGATTATAAAGACTTAAATAAGGTGTGTCCCACAAATTCGTTCCCATTGCCTAACATCGTCGTTTGATCAATGCTACGGCCGGCCACGATACCCTCACCTTTTCTTGATGCCTAATCGAGGTATAATCAAATTCAGATGAACCCCGAGGATAGGGAAAAGACTTCGTTCATCACAAAGTATGGTACTACTGTTACAATGCAATGCTCTTCGGGCTGAATAATGTAGGGGCTACGTACCAACGTCTAGTTAATAAAATGTGCAAGCATCAAGTAGGCAAATCCATTGAAGTTTATATTCATGACATGCTAGTTAAGTCCCTACACGTAGAGGACCATTTGACTCATTTGATGGAAACATTTGACATTCTTAAAAGTTACAACATGAAGCTTAACCCCGAGAAATGCGCCTTCGGAGTAGGTTCGGGCAAATTCTTAGGCTTCATGGTATCAAACATGGGGATCAATATTAACCCCGACAAAATCAAGGCCATCGAAGAATTCACGGTGATAAATAATGTAAAGGCCGTGCAATGGCTAACATGCGGATAACGGCTCTGGCTGATTCATATCGATGTCATTCGACAGGAGTCATCTTTTCTTCTCTTTACTCAAAAGGAAAAACAACGTCGAATGGACTCCAGAATGCCAACACGCCTTAGAGGAGTTGAAACGATATCTAACTAGCCCACCTTTTCTCCACACGCCAAAGGAGGATGAAATGGTGTATTTGTACTTAGACATATCTGAGGTGGCGGTAAGCGGCGTGCTAGTTCGAGAAGAGCAAGGTACGTTTTAACCCTAGGTAATGCCAAAACTAGGTATCCAAACCTAGAAAAATTAGCTCTTGCGTTAATAAGCACATCATAAAAATTGAAACCCTATTTTCAATGCCACTGTATTTGCGTTTTAACGATGTATCCCCTCCAAAGCATATTGCATAAACCCAAACTATCGGGTCGATTGGCCAACTAGGCCATCGAACTCGGGGGGTATGATATCGAGGATCAACCCCGAACGGCCATCAAGTCCCAGATTCTGGAAGACTTCATGGCCGACTTCTCGCCTCCCTCGTGCCCGAGGTAGAAAAGGAACTTTTACTAAAATTAGGCACGTCTTTCGTGGTATGAACCATGTTCACTGACGGCGCCACAAACACGAGAGGATCCGGGCTCGGTATAGTCCTAAAGCCACCTATGGGCGGCGTGATCAGGCAATCTATAAAAACTGCAAAATTGACTAACAACGAAGCCGAGTATGAGGCTATGATTGCCAGTCTAGAACCGGCAAAAAGCCTTGGATCTGAGACCATCGAAGCAAAGCGCGATTCACTCCTGGTAGTAAACTAGGTGAATGGGAGCTACGAGGTCCGAGAAGACAGAATGCAAAGGTATTTGGAAAAAATACAAGTCACATTATGCCGTTTCAAAGAATGGACCCTGGTCCATGTACCTTAAGAGCAGAATATCAAAGTCGTTGCCCTCACAAACCTGGGATCATATGTTGAAGAAGATGACCTACTCCCCGGAGCTGTTATTCAGCTATCTAAATTAGTGTTCGAGGAAGGTCATGCCGAGATTAATTCCACTAGCCTAACATGGGACTGGATAAATAAATATATTGACTATCTGAAAGACAGAAAATTGTCCGCGAATCCAAAGCAATCAAGGGCCCTGCAAACCAAAGCAGCCCGGTTCTCGCTCGAAGAAAACAAGACTCTGTACAGAAGAACGTTCGATGGCCCCCTAGAAGTATGTCTAGGTCCAGGGGACACAGATTATGTACTCTGAGAAATTCACGAGGGTACTTGCGCAAACCACTCTGGCGCCGATTCCTTAGTCCGAAAGGTGATCATGGCAGGCTACTACTGGGATAACATGAAAAAATACACTAAGGAATTCGTCCGAAAGTGCGATAAACGCTAGAGCTTTGCCCATATGATTCCTCAACCTGAAGAACAAATACATTCGATCTTATCGCCATGGCCGTCCATGAAATGGGAAATGGACATCGTTGGGCCTCTACCAATGGCACCAGGTAAAGCTAAATTTATTTTATTTATGACTGACTATTTCTTAAAATGGGTGGAAGCACAGTCCTTCAAGAAGATAAGAGAAAAAAAGTCATTAACTTTATTTGGGACCACATTATGTGCCGATTTGGGATTCCTTCCGAGATAACATACGATAACGGGAGGCAGTTCATCAGAAGCAAAGTAACATAGTTCCTTGAGGATCATAAAATCAAGAGAATCTTGTCGACACTTTACCACCCTTATGCAAACGGCCAGGCCGAGTCTATAAATAAAACCATCATCCAAAACTTAAAAAAGGAGTTGGAAAGCGCCAAGGGAAACTGGAGAGAAATGTTGCCTGAAGTGCTATGGGCATACCGAACAACTTCAAAATCAAGCTCATGGGAAACACCTTTATCTCTAGTGTATGGCGTCGAGGCTTTGATACCAGTGGAGGTTGGGGAGCCAAGCGCCAGATTCTAACACACCACTGAGAGCTCGAACAACGAGGCCATGACTACGGCCCTCGAACTACTAGATGAAAAGCGAGAAGCCTCGCTGGTTTGGATGGCCGCCCAAAAGAAAAGGATCGAAAGGTATAATAATAGGAGAAATAACCTCCGACATTTCGGAGTTGGGGACTTGGTCCTAAGGAAAGTCACCCTAACACCCGAAATCCTAATGAAGGAAAGCTAGGCCAAAATTGAGAAGGACCGTACCGCGTCCTTGGAGTAATCGACAAAGGGTCTTACAAGCTCCGTACCATGAAGGGCGAACATCTTCCAAGCAACTGGAACATATCAATGCTAAAATGATATTAATGCTAGGATGTCCGATTGAATATTCTGAAACACCCTCGAGCATGTGTTGCACTCTTTTCCTTCGACCGAATTTTATCCCTACAAGGGTTTTACCGACAAGGTTTTTAACGAGGCGATGTCTATATGCTACCTAAGAAGACTCAACAAGTATTCAGGGTTTCTTTTGCAATCGACCTCAAATACATGGGGCATCCCCCCAGAAGGTACCTACTCAAGAAAGCCAAGATACCTCAAATGGGACCTCGATAGGAAAACAATGTACCAGGCCAAACGGTCGAGAAAACCGTGCCCGTATAGAGAAACCAAGCCCTTAACAGCAAAAGCATGTATACTTATACCAAGTAATCGAAGAATACTTTTCGACAAAGCATCCCTCGCTTAAAAAAAACTCGGCATTTTCACAAAAATGACTTATCTATCAAAAACGTCCTGAACACTCGGGGACTGGCGTTAACAATTCAACACCTGAACGACCTCCGGGTCGAAACTCCAAAACTCATAAGACATCAACAAGGCAACATCAAAATCACAAAACATCTCCAAAACCAAAAGTACCCCGAACACTCGAGGACTAGCGTCAAAATCTCAAAAATTACACGGCCTCTGGGTTAGAAACTTCGAAATCATAAGCCTTCAATGAGGCAACACTAAGTTTGCGAGTAATAGATCCCGAGACAAGATACCCTCGATGACTCAGGGACTGTTGCCAATAACCATTCATCAAAAACCCGAGGCCATAAGACCCCTAGCGGGCAGACTCTAAGACCTACATAAGGCAGCAACAGTATCTGTAAGACCTCAAGCAAGGCATGAATCACACTTGTACCAAGTGGCAATATCTGTAAGACCTCGAGCAAGGCATGAACCATACTTGTACCAAGTATCCAAAATTGTAAGACCTCAAAGGCATGTAAAACTTGTAAGACCTTACTAAAGGCGTAAACTTAATCTCAAAGTTAAGGCTATATCTCAAACTTTTAAGACCCATAAAAGGCATACCCTCCATATAGACACCGAAACTACTTCACTTAGGAATAAAATTGGCTCCAGCCAAGCACAAACGACTGCAGTCACAAGGCTATACCGGCTAACTAAATGCGACTCGGGGATGCCCGACCGTCACTACAAAATTATAGGCCTTCAATTACTTCGAATCTACTTCGTAAAAAACCAATTAAATAGGCTACCCTCGACATAGGGAAAAAGGCTTCAACCATGTCAACTCCAAATTACAGGCTTTGAGTTACTCAGCCTCCGATCCAAACCTCCCCAGGTGCGCGATCATCGCCACATAATGACTCATAATCGAGATTTTTTATCTAACTGTCGAAGAGTCAGGCTAACATTATTTCAAAAAAGGCCTTAACAAGCGAAAAATAAAGCCTATAAAAGGTTGCATCGACCCAAGGCGTAAGAGCCATTGTCGCCAGCCCACACAAATCCAAAAACTTGAGGGTAGAATAAGCTTTAGTCGAAACCCGACTTGAAGACTGAACCCAAAATAGTTAACTAAATATGACTAAGAGCAAGGCATAAGAGCCATTGTCACCAGCCCACACAAATCCAAAAACTTGAGGGTTGAATGAGCTCGAGTAGAAACCTGACTCGAAGACTGAACCCAAAATAGTTAACTAAATATGACTAAGAGCAAGGCGTAAGAGCCGTTGTCACTAGCCCACACAAATCCAAAAACTTGAGGGTCGAATAAGCTCGAGTCGAAACTCAACTCGGAGACTGAACCAAAACAGTTAACTAAATATGCCTAAGAGCAAGGCGTAAGAGCCACTATCTCCAGCCCACAAAAATTTGAAAACTTAAGAGTCGAATGAGCTTGAGTCGGAACCCGACTCGGAGACTAAACCCAAAATAGTTAATTAAATATGCCTAAGAGCAAGGCGTAAGATCTATTGTTGCCAGCTCACACAAATCCGAAAACTTGAGGGTCGAATAAGCTCGAGTCAAAACCCCACTCGGAGACTGAACACAAAATAGTTAATTAAATATGCCTAAGAACCAAGGTATGAGAGCCATTGTCGCCAGCCCACATAAAAGGTCGCATCGACCCAACGTGTAAGAGACTAAGGGCCAGCTTAAAATTTTAAAACTTGAGGGTCAAATGAGCTCGAGTCAAAACCCGACTCGAAGACTGAACACAAAATAATAAAAATGCCTAAGAGCAAAAGCATAAAAGATCGAATGCCAGCTTATACTAAAAGGGCGTACCAACCCAATGCGTATAAGTCACTATCACCAGCGCTAAGATCAAAGGTCGTGCCGACCGGATGCATGGAAGCCAGGTCTAACCCGAGAAACTCTCGGGGACTGACCTTCAACTATTATGGGTCGCCAGACAATAGCAAAAGCCCGAGGGTCTAACCCAAGACCTGAGATCTCGGGTCGACTGCCAAAAAACATCACATATTATTTTCGAAAAACAAAAGGGAAAAAAGGGATAGGAACCCTAACAAAGAAAGAACCAAACATAACCCTAATTTGTCATCAAGCCTACATCTTCGATGGATCCACCGAAGGTTGCACCCAAAGACTCCGGCTACAACTTCGGGTCTTTCAACGGCCTCTTCCCCTTTGGGGCTCCACCTTCATTTTCATTATCTCCTGAGCCACTGACCGGTGCACCTCCGACAGTAGGCAAGGCCTCATCCTTCTTTTCTAGGGTATTCACCCTCTCAAGCTCGACAGGCAAGTCGATATCTCCCGCTTGTATATCCTCAAGAGTCTGCCTCCGAGATCCCAACCGAGCACGCTTCACAGCTCGAGTCAATTTTAGCTCGGCCTCCTCGGGCGTTCTCCCATATTGAGAGCTTGTCACAATGGTATCCTCTCTATGCAAAGATATAAGCACCTCGGCTTCAGTTTTGATCCCAGATAATGCAGATACCAACTCAAAATGGAGACCTCTATACTTTCACTATCCACCCTCGCGTCACTAAGCTGATGCCCAACTAAGGCCACCTTTTCATGGAGTTCATCCCTCTCAAAAGTTATCTCTCTCATATACCATTTGAGTTCGGAGACATCGGAGACTTCAGATTCTCTGATACGGAGCTCCTCCCTCAACAGGGCACCTTCCTTCTCAAACTGCACGAATCAGATCCAAGATGTTGAAACACTGGGATATGAAAAACATTTAGGTAATAGCAAACAGGAACTAGGTAACTTGTTCAGCAAGATGAGCCTTCTCACGCTCATGACGATTCACCTCAGCCTGAAACCAGGTGAAAGTCTAACCGTAAAGCACTGATAACTATGAACTGAACATGTTTTGTACCCCTTCTTACCTGAGCTTTTGCATAAATTGCTCCAGATTAGTCCTGAATTGCTTACAAGTTGCGCTTGATTGCAGGTTTGAGCGACTAGATGATGAATATCACAAATCGGCTCAAAAAGGAGTGAAATCTGCCAAGCGACAAAAGATGATTGAAAGTGGGAAATAGGAGACCTGCGCGGA